>JAYMSW010000348.1:0-24315 GCA_036897725.1 Erodium texanum | reverse complement strand
GTGAGAGGGAGTGTTGAAGTATATCCCACATCGAAAATATGTGAGGAAAATAATTGGTTAATAAATATAATGAAGCCTCCACCCATCAACTCGAGTTTTGGGGTTGGATAAGGCTTTGACATACTTCCTCGATAGGGACCTGGATGATGGAGGCCACTCCAGCGACCTCCTCGACAATCTCATGCTCAACTCCAGTGTTGACGACCTCCTCTACAATAGCCACTCCGACGACCTCCTTAATGGGAGCATGCTCGAGCTCGAGCAGGACCTCCACGAACATTTCAACTTGCTCACCGTGATCTTCTTGACCTAGGGGCTGAGCATCCACTTGATCTAGGTTGCCAACTTGGACTCCGGCAGTGTTGACGAACTCCTCGACAATAGCCCCACTCCAACGACCTCCTCAGTAGGAGCATGCTCCACCAGCAGAACGGCGCCGTCGACCTCTACAGACATTTCAACTTGCTCGCCGACTTGGACTTAGGGAGGATTTGGGTTTTCTCTGTGGTTCAATTCCTTTATCAAATTGTGTTTTTATATCACTTCTATATGTTTCCTTTGTGATTAGTCGGTTTTAATTGTGAATGCACATACATTGCACGTGTACTCTATTATTACTCGACCAACCTTACTAAACTTGAATTATAAGCCATATTAATGCACATAGCTTCCTAGTGCTGCTAATCAATATCCTAGGTTAATTTAAATTAGAAACAATATGTACAATAAATTTTTTATTATATTAACAACTTTCCAAATTATGCGAGAAATTGTACCCTTTGAGCTCTGGGGGAAGTAAACCATTTAAATAAAAAAAAGTAAATATTACAAAATAAATAATGGAAATTAAAACATGAATTAACTGTTTCATTGTTGATATCTCTATTTTTTTATTTATAAATGTCACATCGGTTTATTGGTCTTATTTACGAAATTACCCCTATCAGGTTGGTCACAAATTCTGCGACAACACAAAATGTGAAGCCCAAGGGTTTGTCCAAGTTGACCCAAATGTCAACCTCGGATATCCTTTCCTTATGTGTCTGGAACCAGGAGAGAAATGGGTTATCGGTTTTTCGATATCCCAGGTACAACATTCGTGTCAGCATCTATAAACGCTCCCTAACATTAATCATAACAGTAAAAATAATACGATTTGATTATTTTGATTATGCTACAGGACTAGTCTAACACAAGTCATTGGTGGCCCACAGTGACGGGCACTGTCGGGGACATAAAGATAGGATACCAGCCTAAGGAACTCTTCACGGGTTTTATAGACGATGGGAGTATGGTGCAGTACGGAGGATTCGCTTAGGGCTCTTCTTCCACAAGTCCTCCAATGGGGTCCGGTCAATTCGCTAGCGATAATTACTCTAATTCAGCTTACTTCTCGTCGATCAAGCTCATGGAAAACGATTACACGTCGAGGGATGCTCGATCAGAAGAGAGGATTAGCGGTAACTGTTACACTGAAAGATTTTCACTTCCAAGGCAAGGACTTGGGGTACACAATAAGCTATGGTGGATCTGGTGGGAAATGTGGTGCCTGATCTTACATGATTCAATAAAATTAATTAGATTTTGAGTAAATTTGAACTGCAAATTTATATAACCAACATTTATTTATCTTCCTTTCTAAAGAGCAAGAGTTACATATAAAATCAGTTTGTGATTGCCTGCAAGTACATCCATTATACTTATTACGTGGTTGCGTTTCGTGTTACATTCTGAATACACCATACTTGGTATCTTCGGGGCCACGGTTTAGACAGGCGGAGATGCAGAGGCCTATGATCTTTCTCGAGTCAGCTGGATCGATCACTCCATCGTCCCATAGGCGTGCTGTGGAGTAGTAACAGCTTCCTTCTCTCTTGTACGCTTCCACTACTTTTGCCTTGAACTTCTCCTCTTCTTCCTTTGCCCACTGCAAATCATGCGCACAGATATTAACACGAGTTTAACAATATCGAGCTGGAATCAAGAGAAGAGAGTCACTTTATCGACTTTAGTTCTTCTGAAACGAATATCTGATAACAGTGCTTCTAAACAGCTGAGTTTTAGTTTTGCAGATACGTAGTTTTCAGGAAAATTCAAAGAGCTCCTTTTCGCTATAAAATGACAAAAATGCCCCTGATCATAATCTCGGAAAAGATTTGATAACCATCTCAAACATCTTGGTTACATGCAAAAAACAGTTGAGCATACTCTTTAAAATAGAACTATTAAAAAGACGAAAAAGGGCATTTTTTCTTAGATTAGGGTCAAGGGCATTTTCATCATTTTCTAACTAAAACGGGCTATGTGTAGCTAGGTGAAGGGCATTTTTACATTTTTGACAAAAATGAGCTACATGATTTTTTTTGAAACCTACGGTAGCTGCAAAACGAATTTGAAATTTAGGCATAATTAGGTGAAAAACGTGTAAACTTCGGTGTAGCTAAGTGTAATTCACCCTTTTAGTTTTACCTGAATTCCTTGTTTCTTCTTGTTGCTCTTTTCTACTTGAGATAGCACGCCCGCAGCCTGAACAAATGTCCAAGAAAACACGTGAAATCAGAGTATAAGTACTTTGAGCGATTAGTTTGGACTTTGAAAAGCAAATTAAAAACTTTGGACTTTGAAGAATCTATAGATACTACAATAGTTTTCACGATAGTTGAAGATTGCATGTAGTTCGAGTGAAGAGTGAAGAGGCTTACCTGAGCACCGCCCATTACAGATATTCTCGCAGTTGGCCAAAGAAACAAGAAGTTGGGACTATATGCGCGGCCACACATTGCATAATTACCAGCACCGTAACTTCCTCCAACAACAATAGTAATTTTTGGAACCTGAACATTTGGTTTCGAATGTGCGTAAGAACATCTTCAGCGATAAATAAAAAATCTTGATTGAAATTACTTTTAAAAAATCAAAAGCAACCTTTGCACAAGACACTGCCATCACCATTTTTGCTCCAGATTTGGCTATGCCATTTGCCTCAGATCTTGAGCCAACCTACAAAATAAATAAACAATTCTACATATTATGCTTCAATCATATAGCACCGACTTTCTATTATAATAAATATTTTTATTATAATTTGCATCATATTATGCTTAATTAGCCTTAGTGAGAATAATTGTCCTGTTTCACTATCTTTATTTTATAATGGACTTGAATTGTTGAATGCATAACAGTTTACAGTAGAGAGATGTATGGGAAATTTAGCATCAAGAATCATAACAATTCTGTAATTTCTGGGTTTGAATCGGGTTTTCGGCAGAAGCATATAAGAACACTTCATTGACAGTACTGAGAAAAAAAGGATATAACAATTACATACCATAAATCCAGTAATGTTCTGAAGGAAGACCAAGGGAATGTTCCGCTGTGAACATAACTCGATAAAATGAGCTCCTTTTAGAGCAGATTCATTAAACAATACCCCGTTGTTTCCGATGATTCCCACGGGTTGTCCATAAATTCTAGCGAAACCCGTTATGAGAGTCTGCATCGAACATAAGCAATTCAGATCACATATTCACGATATATCAGGAACAGATATTTTACTAAGAGAGTTCAAGTGATTCGAATTTCCTCACAGTGCCATACAATTTCTTGAACTCATCGAATTCGCTTCCATCAACGATCCGAGAAATAATTGATCGGATATCACAGGACTGTTTGAGATCCGTTGGTGCGATTGAACGGAGCTCCCTGACATCATACAAGGGTTCTTTATATTCAGAATCCACATTTTGGATTGCATTTATCATCCCTTGCCTCCCAGCCATGTGCAAGTTCTTGACAATGTTCCTCCCAATAGCAAGGCCATGGAGTTCATCTACAAGAAAGCATAGAACAGAACTTAATTATTATCTTTACGATAAAATTGATGTAAATAAAAGGCGAAAAGGTCATGGTAACTTCTAAAATGCATAAAGATACCTTGAGCAAAATAATCTGATACTCCTGATGTCTTGCAATGCACTGTAGCACCACCCAAATCTTCTGCTGATACTTCCTCTCCTGTAGCAGCCTACCAAAACGTCTCATTTAGATACAATGGCAAAAATGCCCTTGACCATAATCTACAAAAAGACTCATTAACTACCCAAAACATTTTTTTTTATTCGATGTCAAAAAAACGGTTGAGTAGATTTAGGAAGACTCCTTGAAACATGAAACTATTAAAAGGACGGGAAAATGACATTTTTTTAGATTAGGGTCAAGGGTATTTTCGTCAGTTTTGGGGCGAAAAAGAGCTACGTGATTAACCTTAGATACAAGGAGCATAAGACATGGAAATAAACCATATGTTTCATTCTAAAAGGCGTATAATTACACCGCAAAAATCATAAATCATCGCTTTAGATCAACGAATCAAGAATCACATTAAAAAGCACTTTGGAGAGGGATGAAACTAACCTTCACAAGAGGAGGCCCAGCTAAAAAAATGGTGCCATTTCCTTTGACCATTACACTTTCATCGGCCATTGCGGGAATATAAGCACCACCAGCAGTGCAAGAACCTAACACCAATGCAATCTGAGGAATGCCTTCGGCAGACATTATAGCTTGGTTATAAAAAATTCTCCCGAAATTCTCTTTGTCGGGGAAGACCTCAGCTTGCTTTGGAAGGTAAGCGCCGCCACTATCAACAAGATATAAGCAAGGCAATTTGCATTGTGTTGCAATCTCTTGTGCCCTTAGATGTTTTTTGATGGTAATGGGAAAATAAGTACCACCCTTAACTGTAGGGTCATTGGCCACAAACATGCAAAGCCGTCCGTGGACTGTGCCTATTCCGGTGATGATCCCACCTGATGGTAAGTGCTCTTTGTATAGTTCATGGCCTGCTAGCTTTACACATTAAGAATCTAATGAGAGACAGTGTTTAAAGGTTACATGGAGCTTAATAAATAAAACTATTTGCCCAAAACTACCTTTACGGATTGCCCACAAATAGATAACTCCATAGTAAATTTCCACGGACACAACCCCATAGTAAAATTTTCAGACACATTACTACCCTTATGAATTTTCACTTGTCATCATGATACATAATAGACGTAAACCATCAAAAACCAAGTCTCATTCTAAATTGTTAAATAATGGTTTTTGATTACTCATGATGCTTTGGCCTTTGATATAACTTACATACACAAGCTTGAATACTATATAATACAAGAAACATCAAGATTGAGCTTCCATCATATCATCACAACTGTATTGCGGTTCCTAGATTAAATTTGGGCTTTTATCATTAAGATCATGCCTTAGTTCATCAATTTCAGCAAGTCTATACTGCAAAATCCCTAAAACTAATTCAGAACTTGTTAAATTCAATTCAACAAATCACTTGGGTTGCTTTCATTAACCCCAAAAAAACTGATCAAAAACCAGAAATGAAGAGAGACCCAGTACCTGAGAGAGCTCAAGGAACGAAGAACCAGGATCGATGATCCGATCAATCCTCTCTCTGGGCAAGAGCTTGTTCCTGCTTCTGTTCCTCTTCACAGCTTCAGCTCCTCCTCCAGCAAGCACCTTCAGCAAAACCCAGAAACCGATCGATCAATCAAATCGATTTGCACCACAATCTCGAAGAGCTATACAGATTTTGAATACAGTACCTTGTCAATGTGGCATTTGAGCTCTGACATGATACCTTCCATGGCCTTGGAGTTGCCGGCGAAGGCCTCGGAGCTCCGGTTCAATCCATCGGGAAGCACGCCCAGACCCGAGCACAGGTCTCGCCTCTGCAGGAGCTGAATCGGGCTTGCTCGCCATGAACCTGAAGCTACTCTTCTTGATACGTGCCTAATCATCTCGCTCTCGCTCTTGCTTTGTCACTGACACTATCTCGATTCTGCTCTCTATATATATCTGTATCGAACGACACAGCAAGCTTGCGTGTCGTTCTCATCTCACCAACACGGCGTCGTTTTGGATAATATCCAACCTTGTCTTATCTCTTCCAAAAAGCTCACTCGACTAGAGAGTGGAAGTGAAGAGAAGAAGAAGCAAAGCAACAATGGCGTCGCTTCTCGCCCCAGCTGCTATTCCCATAAAAATGTCATTTTTTTCTTCTATAAACCTCTCTGTTTCTCCGATTACCCTTCGTTTCTCAGTGCTGAAGCGACCCACTACTATACGATCCCTCAAACCCACAAGAGCCGTCGCTCCGGCAACGGCGACGGTGGCTTCTGATTCAGATGAAAAACCAGAAATCCCTGTCCCTGTAAAACCAAAAAAGGTATGTTTTTTTATTTTATTTTTAGATTTGGGTCTGTTTTACGAGGGATTAGCTTCATTGGGTTGTGCTTTTCTGGGTGCTGCAGGTTCTGGTTCCGATTGGTTTCGGGACGGAGGAGATGGAGGCTGTTATTCTAGTTGACGTCCTGCGCCGAGCTGGAGCTGAAGTTACCATAGCCTCGGTGGAGCAGGAGCTTGAAGTCAAAGCTCGTGGGGGCACCAGACTTATTGCTGATACTTCCATCTCAAGTTGTGCTGATGAAATTTATGATCTTGTGGCTCTTCCTGTAAGTTCTTTTAACTGTTCCTATGTCTCTTCATTGGTTACAATGGGTTTTGTTTTGCTAATAGTTGCATAGTTCTGGTGATGGTGGTAATGGTGAAGACATAGCTAGGTATTAGTAATGGAAGTGAGGAACTTATAGTGACTGAGGATTAACTGATTAAGGCACTTTTTAGGCTGTAAAAGCGATGTCATTTGCAGTGAATGAAAAGTTAGGTTCTTTCAGTTTCTTGATTGGTTACTACAATGGTTGCTATTAGTTGCATTGTTCTGGTGATGGTGGTGATGGCTAATGCATAGCTACCTGTTAGCAATAGAAGTGAGGAACTTATAGGGACTAAGGATCAAGGTTCATCTCGGGTGGGTGTGAGAATGAAAAGTTAGGTTCTCGACTTCTTTCTAGGATTGAAGAAGCTAAAACGAAGCTGTGATAAACGATATACGTATATAATTGTTGTTGAATTGTATTTGGTAAGTGAATCAAACTTGTGATGTGGGTATGCTTCATTTTCGAAGGGAGGAATGCCCGGATCGGCAAGGCTAAGAGATAGTGAAACACTTCGAAAAATCACAAAGAAGCAAGCTGAGGAAGGGAAGCTATACGGTGCTATAAGTTCTGCTCCAGCAGTCACACTTCTTCCTTGGGAACTTCTGAAGGGAAAACAGGTGACTCATTTTGATCGGTTTGTAGATTTTTACAAGTGTCATGCGTTGCTATTTCCTAATCATGTTGTAGTTTGCTATGCAAGACAACCGGTCATCCTGCGTTCATGGACCTGCTCCCGACCTTCAGAGCCGTCAAGTCTAAGATCAGTGTCTCACATGGCATGACCACGAGCCGTGGCCCTGGAACTTCCTATGACTTTGCCTTGTCCTTTGTGGATCAGCTGTTTGGTGAGTCTGTTGCCGAAGAGATTGGCCAATCATTGGTGAGTTGTAACATAAGCATATGTTTGTTTTAACCATGTAGATATATTCATGTTGTTTCTCCACTCAGTCGATCCGTGGCTAATTACATTGAGCTGACAAATATAATGAGTTAATTGCAGACAGCTATTGTGTGTTATACGTCTTTTTTACATAACTATCCACAACTTTTACATCCAGCTACCTCAACCTTTTGAAAGTTCAGGTAGTTGTAAATACCGTTCTAAGATGGGGGATAATTATGTGCAAAAGACGTATAATACACAACAGCTATCTACAGTTAACCCTTACATCTATTATCATAACAGTTGTTTCATACTCCGAATGGCGATCTAAGAAAAGAAGAGTTCAACAAAGCAGAATGGTCGATTGGCATGAAGCCCAGTGTAAGTTGCTTGTTTTCTACTTCTCTAGTACGATCTTTTCTGTTCTTGATCATCAACCTGTATCACTAGTAGCGGTGATAAAACAGTAATCTAACAATGTAACCAAATGTTGTGCAGGCTCTCATTCCAGTGGCAAATGGGTTAGAAGCAATCGAAGTGGTAACTATTGCAGACATTCTAAGGCGAGCAAAGGTTGATGTCACAATTGCTTCAGTTGAGAAGTCTTTGCAGATCGTAGCATCTCAGGGCTCTAAATTTGTTGCTGACAAGTTCATCAAGAACGCTGCAGATTCAGTTTATGACTTAATCATCCTCCCGGTGAGACGAAACTTCATCTAGAGTTTCTTGTAGTTGCATTTCTCTCATCTTTCGGGTTGATTAAAAGTTTTAAATTTCAGGGAGGAACAGGCAGGACTGAGAGTCTACAGAAATCAAGAATTCTGAAGAAGCTGCTGAAAGAACAAGAATCAGCTGGCAGAGTATATGGAGCAATCTCCTCTGCACTAGCAATCTTGCATAAACACGGTTTACTTAAGGTAACTCATAAGTCATACAACTGATCGATGTCTCTACCTTGTTCTTGGTAATGTTAAGACCGTGATTTCTTCATCAATACAGGACAAGAGAGTCACTGCTCATCCCTCCATTGTGAGCGAAATCACCAGTGAAGTGGATGAAGGTACAAAAGTGGTGATCGATGGTAAGGTGATCACAGGCCGAGGACTTGCTACTGCTACAGATTTTGCACTGGCTATTCTGAGCAAGCTTTTTGGGCACGCGAGGGCAAGATCCGTGGCACAAGGCCTTGTTTATCTGGAATTCTCAAAATGACTTAAACGATAGATGAAGATGTGTGCAACTTGATCTCCCTCTGCTAATTACCTTAGGAGTAGATAGTTTATAACCTGTGAGTCTTTGATGATATGGGTTCTGAAGATAGAAACTTGGGATTTATAGTGTTTTCAGATTCAGATTCTGATTAATTTTTGTTAAGCTGATACATAGATTGTTTCTGTATGTCAGAACTCAGATCTTGAGATGTATGAATCATATGAAGGTGATGTTTCTGATTCAGATTTGAGAACTGAAATCACAAGTATATCAACAATGAATTTGTGGGTTTCAATTTCAAGATTGACCCATTTCAGATTTCTGCATAAAGTTTGAATCTTTGTATGGTTTTGCTAACCATGAACATGTTAATATCAGATGATTGAGTTCTTACAAACCCAGATACTGAGTTGGGTTCTTCTGATCCTATCCAAGTTATTGCGGTGGTGTTAATGATCCTAGGTAAGTACGTTGCAGTGGTTTCCATAATCGCTCTCACGATTAAGATTTTAATAACGTCAATGTGACTCGAATCATGCTCCAAAATCACCAGATCACATATCAAAGTCTATTATCAGACCACTAAACCAGTGAGATCTTTTGTTGTCTGTCAATGCCATAGTGTTTCTTGCCTAATGAATTTGGATCTTTCATCTCTATCAACAAAACGCATTTAATTGTTACTAATTAAAATGATTTCTTCTTAGTTCTATGATTAACCTAAACCAAGAATCAAATAACGATTTATAGTAAATTTCCACACACATAACATCACAATCAATTTTCCATACACAACCGTCCTTATGAATTTTCACGTGTCAAAGTTATACGAAATTTACTATGAAATCATATGTTTGTGGACAATTCATAAAGGTAGTTATATGCAATTCACGCTGATGTTCTGATTCGAAAGTTGTTGTGAATCCCACTTGTACCACTCTGTCCCGCCATGGCCAAAATCAAATGGCAAAGAACTTGCAAAATTGGCACAGACAAAGAACACAATGCATGTGAAATTAGGTTGTACCTATAATTTAGGTCATCTGAAGAAATTGTCTGATAAAAAAAAATCCCTACATGCCAGGAAATTAACAGCTAATTATCTCAATTTCTTCCATTATCTGAAACAAAATCATATCTCCTAACCCTTAATCTCAAATTTATTATATAAACCCAATGTCATGTCCTATCCTATTCATACACAAATCTCAAAGTCCAAAAAAAAAGGGGTCTGCCCAATTTGAACCTGACCATCAGATCAAAAATTCAAACACGTGATCACTCGAAGAACAGTCTCTTATCGGAAAAAAAGAAACCTAAAAGTACCATGGATTGCAAGCAGGTACTGTTGATTTCTTGACTCACAAGTATGTATACATACTCATTTATATGTATGTATTTTTTCTTGATTGGAATGTTCATAAGTGTAATCATGTGAAACAGAGAAAGCCATACCAGAGATCAAGACAGAGACAAAAATGGAAGGTTGAAGAACATGAGAAGTTTCTCGAAGCCCTGAAGCTGTACGGTCGTGGCTGGCGTCAAGTTACAGGTAAAATTAATTAATCAAGTCACATATCAGTCAAAACAAACACAGTTAGTATAATAATTACATGATTAATCGGATCTAATAATGATGTATTTGCAGAGTATGTGGGAACAAAGACGATAGTTCAGATTCGAAGCCATGCCCAGAAGTCCTTCAGCAAGCTGCCAATACCTCTCCCAGGGAGAAAATCCAGACAAAACCATCCTAATAACCCTCGTACTGTTGCAGATGAGAAGAAACAATGCAAGAAAATGATGCCATCGACATCATCATCATCTTCTGCTGCCTCATCCTCTATAAAGCTTTTTGGGATCACCATGGCGGCTAGTTCAGATACTTCGTCTTCAAGCTGTGAGCATTGTGGTCACCTAGAAAGAGACATGCCACTCCTCAACCTCATGGTCTGAACAGAACATGTCATGTGCAGAGGATAATTTAAGGTTGTTTTAACGAAAGATTGATTCAAACTATGAAACATAAGATTCAATCAAGACTAAGTATATATATATATATATATATATATAGCAATGCAATGTCGTCAATTTAGTAGCAAAAATGTAATGTTTCTGTAAAAGTCAATCTTGCATGATCTATGTACCTTCAGATTCAGCATATAAATGATAAATAGTACATTAAATCATGTTGCACATTAACATGAACAAAACATGTTCATGTGCAACATGATTTAAGGTTGTCCTAACGGAAGACTGATAAAAATTAGGGGTAATTGCAGATAGCTATGGTGAACTATACTTTTTTTTTTTTTGGCATTTAACTATCCATAACTTCATCCAGCTACTTAAAGTGTAAAAAAAAACACACACACACACACAACTCTTTTTCGCCAAAAAAATATGAAAATACCCATGACCATAAAAAAGTAAAACTATTAAAAAGACGGGAAAATGGTATTTCTTGAGATTAGGGTCATGGGCATTTCCGTCATTTTTGGCAAAAAAAAAAAGGAGCTACCTACAATTTCTTTAGCTAGTTGGATGTAAAAGTTCAAAGTTGGGGATAGTCAAGTACAAAAGGCGTATAGTCTGCAATTAACCCGAAAAATTATGCATCATGTGACTCAAGAATCAATCCAAACAAAGTTTATATATATAGCAATAATGTAACGTTTCTGCAAATGTCAATCTTGCATGATAAATGATTAGTACCTTCAGAGAGAGAGCATGTTTGGAGGAGATTGAGAGCCATTTTCGAGCAAGAAGCTTCTGCTACAATACGATCTTGAAGTACTCGAAGAAGAAGGAAGGCCTCTTGCATCACCGCTATGATAAATCCCTTTGCTTCTCCTTCTTCTTCCCCTCTCTTCATCATCTTCATCCTCAATATCTCTCAAAAATCCACTATGCATAGGATCAGAGCTCTCATACAAAAACCTAAGAACCTGCTTGATCGAAGGCCTGGCCCGCCCTTCCCTTTGTGTGCACCATTTCACGAGGAACACGATTGTCTGAAGCTGGTCAAAGTCAAACGAGTCCCTGACACGGGAATCGACCATATCGGGTATTCTTGACTCTGATGCCATGAATTTCTGGGCCCACTCCACTAAGTTCTTGTTTTCATGGATTGCTCGCCTTGCTGTCACTAACTCTAGTAAGAGCACGCCGTAGCTATATATGTCACTTTTCTCGGTTAGCTGTTGTGTGACAACGTACTCAGGATCCATGTAACCTAGATATCATCGAACTCTTGAATCATTTCAAGAACTAATGATAAATGTGTTCTTCTCTGAACTATGAAACATGTTATGAAACTGACCTGGTGTTCCTCGAATATCAGTGTTTACTGGTTCGAAGCATACAGAACCGTCTTTTGAAGCATGTGCAAGACCAAAATCAGCAACCTGAGAAAACATAGAGCAACAAAATGAATTACCAATACATTTAAGGGGGAATTCCTTAAACCTGCCTTAATGAATTGCCCACAAACGTAAAGCTACCCTATGAAAAACATATGAACTTAACTACTCTTTGTTCGAAACATTGTACACTAATGGCAAAGATTATGTACCTTGGCTACAAAGTTCTCGTCCAATAATATGTTGCTGGACTTGATGTCCCGATGACAAAGAGGCGGATCACAATAGAAATGGAGATATTCCTGCATTATCAAATGCACAAGAATCACGAGATAGTGAGATACAAAAGAATTATCGATATCATGAAACCAAACAATTGTACCTAGAACCAAGCATGATTTGGAAGATTACCAGAGCATTAGCCACGTCGATTGCAATTTGGATTCTAGCCCGCCAACTCAGGGGCGTTACACCAGGGGCTGCAAAAACATAAGGCCAAAATCGTCTTTTTACCATTATGAAGAAAAAAAGAACTGAAAGGTAAGAAAGGCATACTATGAAGGTGATCCTTTAAGCTTCCGTTCTCCATATACTCGTACATCAGAAACCTGCAAGTCAGAAAGAAAAAAAAAATGATCTTTTCCGTTATGCAGAATCGATCGAGACCTACACGTGAATATACAAAGTACCTCTCACGTTTTTCGATGCAAAAGCCTCGAAGAGCTACAAGATGACGATGGTGCAATCTTGCAAGAAGTTCAATCTCTCTGCAGAACTCATCCTCACCTTGCTCTGAAACTTTGTCCATCCGCTTCACTGCTGTTGTTAGGCCATCGATGGATTGAGCTTTGTACACAGTTCCAAATCCTCCTCGCCCAATGACTGTGTTGAAGTTGTCTGTTGCTTTCTTTATCTCCTTGTAACTAAACTTCTGAAACATTGGACCTGAATTCAAACCAACCCGAAAGGGTCAAAAGGGGAAAGAGTTGGTTCATACATGTCAGGACACATAAAGCACACAACAAGAGAAACGAGTAAATTGCACAAGACTACCCTTATGAAATGCCCACAAACACATGACCACTATTATCAATTTCCATGTGTCATTATCGTACAAAATAGACAGAAACCATCAAAAATTTCGATTTTTCCTCTATTTTGATGGTTTAAAAAAACCATCAAAATCAAAAGAGTTTTTTAAAAAAATTGACACGAGGAAATTCATAAGGATAGTCCTATGTATGTGGAAACTTCACGATGAGTTCATGTGTTTGTGAAAAATTAATATAGGGTCATGTGTTTGTAGGCAATTCATAGAGGTAGCTATGTGCAATCAACCCAAAAATAAAATCAAACAGTACCTTCCTCAAATTTCCGTATAGGCCGAGGAGTAAAGCCTTTGGAAGAGTTTTTATCAATATTATCAGGATCCTTTAGCTCTCTACTCTTCCTACGAATCAGAAGTATCAATGCTGCAAGCATCATAAGGGCAATCACCGTAACTCCAAGACCAACACCTTGGACTAATGTGAGGTGGTATCGATGGTGGGTCAAGTTCAGAGGCTCGCCCCAACCAAACTTGCCCGGGCTATCAGCAAGATCCGAGCTTGGAGAAGCCTCGGGGGTCGGTGAAGACTCAGATGGCCCTGAAACCATCATTATAGCAACCATACTAAACATTTTTTTTTCACAATGCAAGTAATCAAGCATAATTAAAAGAGATAATCTCACTTAACTACCCTTAAGTATGCACTATTCTCAATCCACTACCCATAAGTTTAAAAAGTTTTTGACAACTCTAAATTTACCCATCCATCAACTTCAAATATGAAATGACAAAAATACCCTTATAGTTATTTTGTCCATGAGGGTAGTTTTATTATTTCACACCCAAAGTTGACGGAATTGGGGTAAATTGAGGCTAAAAAAAATTAAGGGTTGACAACTTTTTAAAAAAACTTCTGAGTAGTTGATTGAGAACAGTGCATACTTAAGGGTAGCTAAGTGAGATTTTCCCTAATTAAAATGGAAAAGCCTTCTCAAGACTGGCCATACCTGGAGAATTACCGAGTCCTTGAACTCCAAAGAAACAGCTTGCAAGATCAGCAGCTGAAGAATTATCAATTTGGCTAGCAAGTGCTGTAAAAGTTGCATCCCTACAAGTACTCAGAGTCACATTATCTTCAGTTCCCACCAAACCACGAAGATAAGCTATGCCAGAATTCAAACATCTCTTGCAATCACTGTCCTCTGAGAGTGGCAATCTACAATTTTGACTCACATCCACGAATTTCGGGGACTCGAGCATCTGAGTGACTGTGGAACGGCCCTTGCACTCGAAATTGACTGGGATTTTGGTCCCGAATCCGCAGAAACTCGTTGCATTTCTTGGAACACCGTATAGTTGCAATGTTCTTGATATGGAACTTAGACAGATTTCAGATAAATCTGGTGTGACTCCTAGATTGCTTGTTAGATTGGCATAACGGGCAACAGAGATTGCAACGAAAGCATTGATGTAACGGCAACATTTTCCTCGGTTATCGTTGTCTGAGCATATTGAGGCTGCTAGAGTGAAGTTTGATCCACTCATGTCTAAGGGACATTCTGCAAGAAAAATGAGATATTCAACTCTCTGCAATTGACTGTATATTGATTATATACTATGATTAACCTTGCAATTATAATTTAGTGATAAATCTGAAATGCAAAATGTTCCAGATACTTCTAGAATGAGAAAAATTTAAGCTTTTCATTACTTATCCAAGAAGACTGCACTTTTAAAATGGTTAATCCAATCTGGAGCTCACTCTTCTCATCAGTTACCGACCCTTATTGAGTTAGGACATGAGAAATCAAGATAATAACTTTACTCGATAAAAGAAGTAAAAGAGACATAGTTCGCAGCTTGCTATAACTCCAAAGTGCTATGCAAGAATCAAACCCCAACAAGGGCAAACAAGAATGTCATGTAGTTCAAATTCAATTCAAAGAAACAGTTCTTAATTGCTATGGAGCTTCTTGGTTTATTTGCTACAGAGGTCTTGTCACCACCAATTTTAGGAACTAAAAAAGGGCAATCCCAAAACAAATTCTTAGACAAACACCAGTTATCAGTTCTAGAGATATAATTTCATAAACCAGCCTCAAAATTCAAACAAGAAACAGAAAAGTAGAGTTCATAGAACTTGAAGACAACCACCTCAATTCCATAACTCATCCCAAACAATGTGTCATGATTCACTAAACTCACTCTCAAAAGCACAAATTTTGCAAAATGCCCATTAATGTTCAAGCCAGAACAAAGATTTTAGAACCTCAACAGCCAAAACCCAGTTCCACAATTGGTTTGTTCATTGCAAGCAAATCACAGAAGAGAGAATAAAAATCCAAACTTTACACTGAAAATGCAGCTTAAAGGGGAAATAAACACTCAGATTCTTCTCTATGAGTCTAAAGCAAAGAAACCCAGAAAGCAAAAGGTAAAGCCATGAACGAACCTGCCATTATCAACGGAAGCTGCATTCCGAGCAAACCAGTAAGACCCAGCAAAAAGAGCCTTCCATAGAGCACCATAGCAGCTAGGAACTGTACTGAAACTCAGAGAGATACAGTATTGACTATCGAGGCTCTACTCTACTCTAGACCCTCTCTCTTTCTCTTCTCTGTGTTAAAGTCTCGAGCTCTGAAACTAATAATTATGCTTTAATGGAGGAGAAAGGTGGGGCCAAAAGGAAGAGAGGAAGGCACCATATAGAGCAATGGTGGGGCTGAGTTCTTCAGCAAGAAGAAGAAGCACTCACTCACTATATTGATGTCAAAGGAGCTGCACGCGCTCTACAGTGAGTCTGAGTCATACCTCTCTAAATTCTAGATTACATAGAACCATAATTACCAAACCCAATACAGAGGAAAGAGACAACATGATAAATATGAAGAAAAAAACATGTCTTTATGTCTGTAGATCATCAATATTGGAACTTTATGCTTTTGTAATGTACAATCTCCATAATTAGCACTAATGGTTGTGATTATGGTTTTAGTTAACAACCTCCACGCTCACATGGAGCGCGTGAAGAGTAATGAGTAATGGCCTCAAGAGCAATATATAGACTAGTCACTAGAGAACACAGTTCCTTCTAGGGTTCTTGATGCAAAGAAAGTGACATTTTGGGACAGCTGAGCTGAGAGTCAGTGAAGAAGAAGCTTTTATTGTGAGATTTGGGATGGCTAGGGTTTTGGACCCTTGCCTATTAATTCAAGTGTTGGGGTGTTTGGTTGCAAGAATAGTGTGACCTTCACATTGGGTTTGGGACAATGTTGAAGAACACATGTATCCATAGCTTTTAAGGACAAAACTAAGTGAAGAACACATGTAGTCAGAGGTTCAAGGTTTCATATTCATTGTCTCATACCTTGGCCATACTCAACTGTGTGTCTTCTTTTAGTAGTGTCTTATCTTAATCTTGTATGTGGAACTAAGTAGCCATTTTGGGCAATTTTGAGTAGTAAAGAATTTGAATGGTGTGTACACAAACTTCTAGGTTAACATATGATGAGTTGAGTACCACCCGACCAATAGATAAATGACACATGTTCAAATTAATCAACCGTTTTAGTTTGTAGAAATGACTTTATGTAAGATATTTTTCTTTTAGAATTTCTCAATTGTTAAATTTTGCTTGGTTATTAAGAAAACAGATATTGTTTTTGAAGTTACGTATCCAAGTGTCATTAATAATGAACGGTTAAAACCGTTGTCACAAAAGTATCTATATTTCTAATGGATGAAACCTATCTGACCAAAATAAGTCTTGTTAGACTATAAACAGATTCGTGTGATTACAATGACCCTATGATATGACTAAACTCAGTCATGAACCTATATAGAGACTCAATTAGTAATAATGTATAACCCTATGTCCTAAAACAGAGTTAGAAGCTCTGTAAGGGACCGAAACACTAATGGCCTAAAGTTAGAATAACTGACACTTTACTAACGAAACCAAAAACCAAAATACATCAAGTCGGCCTATGCTAACACCTTATTGATTAAGTACCTAAAAATGACAGCGTATCGAACATTATCGAAGTAGGCTTGCCTCCCGATGGATCTCCACAACTCAGCTTGCCTCGGGGTTTTTAGTTGGGTAAGTTGTCGAAAACTCGTATATCTATCTTCATAAGATTAATGTATAATCACTTATATATTTTAGATGGAAATAATGGATGTCCAAATTTAGTCTAAATTAATCGCAAATCATACATACTCCAAAAATATCTTCACACCCTACTGTTTATTGTTGTTAAGAGTTACTTACTCATCTTCTTACATGTACATGTCTACTACTATAACGTTTATAAGTAGAATAGATTCGTATAAACTAATTCACGTAAGAGTCACACAACTCTGCGGAGAAGAGGAACTGATATTATTGTAATATCATACATGAAGGCTAGTAACAACATAAACAATATGATTTCATGACTTTGGTATCCTCAAATATTTCACACCAGTCGTATTGTACGATCACTGTAATCTTCAACTTTTTTCTAAGAGTTCGATATAATGATTTCCTCAGTTCCATTTGATGCCAGTTCGGTTTAGTACTAGAAAATCATCACCTTGTAGAAGTATGATCATGAGGGAGAAGCATGACAAAAAAGAAAGTACATTTTACATGAAAATGTTTGGTTTGCTTGATTCAGTTATGTTTTTAATCATGAAATATATAAAAATAATTATCAAAAACTTGAAGAACACATATAGTTAGGAATACGAACTTCATGGCATATTCGTTTTACCTTAGTATTTGTTTATAAGATTTTTTTTTTTTTACGACAGAGCTTGTAGTACATCGGTTAGACCTCATCTGAACTTTTCGACCTTAATCAATTAGGTGTGTATCTGGAACTAAAGTTTTGAGGTTTGTTTCCTCCGATATATTGATTTCTTGGTTTTTTTTTCGTGTGAAAGAAGAGCTTTCGATTAAATAGCTACTAGTGCACTAGATGTGAAACATAATATTAATTATAAGAGTTGTTTGTTATCAAGTTAAAAGTTAAAATTTCTTGTTACAAATCGACAATAACAATTAATATTTGAAAGAGACTCGAATCAAATTCAACCTTTCTTACAAGGAACGCTTTGGATGACATAAACAAGCATTTTTATCTCCGTCTCAAACTTGTTTGTTGCTCTATCATACATTATCTAATTTAAGGTCTACAAGTAGAATCTACTTGTGTAAACTAAGCTATGGAGTTATACTGATATTAGAGAAGTCACCTAGTAAAGGTAATCGAAACTCATGAAGAAGATAGAACAACGACAATTGAATTACGAAACTGGAATACTTGGTTTGTTGGGCGTGAAAGGCAAGAAAATTATATCAAGTATGATTCTATGGCTTTAGTATCCTCCAATATTTCAAACGTATCGTATTGCAATATCGTTCCATTCTGGAACATTTTTGTAAGGGTCTAATATTATGATTTTCCTCAATTCAATGCATTTTATGCAAATTGGGTTTAATACTATAAAATCATCACATTGTAAAAGTATCATCAAGGAAGAAGCATGACAAAAAGAGAGAGTATATTTTACATGAAAGATTTGGTTGCTTGATTCAGTTATGTTTTCACCATGAAATGCATATTTCATTGAAAGATAATCAACAAAAGACTTAAAAAAACACATGAAATCATAGGTTTAAGTTCACAAATGCAATAATGCATCTCAATTTTTGGGTGCTTGGGTTAGGGTATAAAACAAGAATTAAAAATAAATAATACAAATATATAAACTGAAATTAAATTGTGTCAATTTAATGTATAATTTAAAATTAATAAATAATATTTATAATCCAAATTTAAAATTAATAAAAACCGATCAAATTGGTAGTGATATTAACATTCATATATTTATGTTTCTTTGAACCAAAACTCATCATAACTTATACAATATGGATCTAAGGATCTAGACTCGTTGATCGGGCAACAAGACCCTAACGCGAGAATAATAGGAGCTAACGTTTGTAGATCAAGTAAGAGTAACGAGAGACAGAGACCGAACTACATGTTGTTTGTTAAAATTAACAACAACAATGAATAATCATCAAACTATACTCAACTCTCGTGGCATTGACCCTTACGCTTTGTTCTTCTTCCAAGAAGGATTTGCGGTGCAGATATGCTGGCTCGATCGAGTATGTATCCAATCCCTTCTTGCTTTTCTACAATTTTGAGTTTTTAACTTTTCGAGTAGGTTGATTTATGAATTTGTTAATAAAGATGAAGGGTTTTCGGTTTAATCCATATGCATATCTCGCGACACATTTCGTTTAATGAAATGTGGGCTAACTCCACCATTATGTGAACATGTCAAATGGACTAGGAGTCTCAGAATAGAAATATCGTGTTTGTTGTATTTTTCTACCTCCGGTCCCCGACTTTAGTATCCTTCAATATCTTAATAGACATCATAGAGTAAAATTGCTTTTTAACTCCAATCTCGAACTCAATTCAAATCATTGATGCTAATCTCGTTTAATATAACAAAATCATCATGTAATAGAGAATACATTCATCGTGAGAAAGAAGCATGACAAAAAAGAGAGTATATTTTTCGTGAAAGATGAAAGTGCATATTCCATGGAAATACAATCGATCATCAAAGACTTGGTATAATCGTGTTTTATAGCTCATTTACTATGATTCGAGTTCCGATATAAAGTCACAACCGCAGAGAAAGTATATCGATATAAAGCCAAGAGTTACAAAAGAGAGAAGAAGTAGAAAGAAGAGAGCTTGAGCACTCGACCCCCCGATTCTATCTCCATGGCCTGGACAAGTTCGAAACTTCTTTGAATATAGAAGATTAAACAAATTCCATATAAAATCTTAATAGTAACGTAATCAAGAACTTATTTTGCTCGTAACATTTGAATGAAATATCTATGAGAAATTTGGAAAAACCATTGACTTCAAATTTGGATACTAAATAAATTGGGTGGGCTCAGCTGCACACAAACTACAAGGTTGATATATGATATGATGGTTGAGTATACCCGAGCAATCGGTTACTGACATGTGTCAAGGTTGATATATGAATTTAAGTTGGTATAAATGATATTTCATATATATATATAAAACGTATAATAATATAACTAAGAAAGATATATACAAAATGGACAAACATAAAATACATCGGTGTGACCTTGTCTGAACTTTTCAACCTTAATCAATTAAGTGTGTATCTGGAACTAAAGTTTTGAGGTTTGTTTTCCTTGGGTCTATTGATTTTTGGGTTTTTCATATGAAAGAAGAGCTTTCAGTTAAATAGTTACTAGTACACTCGACGTGATACATTATTTGTTTGTTGAGGTGGTAACTAATTCGGTCACTATATCAACTTTTTCAGTAGATGTGGATGTTCGCATCAGATCCATAGTGTCGATTGTATCCCTCTGCTTCTGATCTACTTTGGTATAATCCAATATCTTAAAAATATCACATTTCAAACTCCACACTTTAACAATTACCTGGGATTTGAATGCATCAATCTACTCTATTCAATTCACTAATACAAATTTGATTTAGTAATAGAAAATCATCACCTTATAGAAGTACATTTATCACGAGGAACAAGCATGATAAAAAGAAAGAACATATTTCACCTGAAGGGTTTGGTAATATTTCATGGAAAGATAACCATCAAATAATTATAGGAGTTGTTTGTTGTCAGATTAAAAGTTCATGTTACGAATCGACAACAACAATTAATATTTGAAAGAGACTTGAATGAAATTCAACATTTCTTACGATGAACGCTTTGGATGACATAGAAAAACATTGCTATCTCCGTCTCAAACTTGTCTGTTGCTCTATCATACATTATCGGATTTAAGGTCGACAAGTAGAATCTACTTGTGTAAACTAAGCTATGGAGTTATACTGATATTAGAGAAGTCACCTAGTAAAGGTGACCGAAACTCGTGACGAAGATAGAATAGTGGCAACTGAATTACAAAACTCGAATACTTGGTTTGCTGGACTTGTTTATTTGAGCGAAAGGTTGTGAGTTGAATAGGAACTATTACCATGTAAATGGCCCACATTTTGCTCGCTAAGATGATAACTAACTTTTTGACCATAAAGAATTTTTAAACGTATGTAAATACTCGAATCATATCCATCATGTTGTCGCTATCTCTTTACTTCCGATCCACAACTTTGGTATCCTCTAATATCTTAAAGGCATCATAATGCAAATTCCAATCTTTAACAATTTTCTTAAACTCTAAATCATCAATCTACTTGATTCAATTCATTGATGCAAGTTTGGTTTAATGATAGAAAATCATCATCTTGTTCAAGTACATTCATCACAAGGAAGAAGCATGTTAAGGCCCGACCCATGTAAAAACTCGAACTTATAGGTACAAACCCAGCTTTGTTATATAAGTTAATGTTGTGACCGACATGTATTCAATATAAGACTCTGACAAAACATGACAAAAGGAGATAATATATTTCACATGAAAGGCTTGGGTAACTCAATTGTGCCTTTGAGGTTCACCATGAAATGCATATTCCATGCAAAGATAATTTCCAAATATTTAATACATAAAAAAAGTGCTTAGTAGCTCATGTGCAAAAAAAAAGTGATGAGTCATGAGATAATGTGTTTCATCATGTGCTTCTCAATTTTTGTATTCTTGAGTTGGGCTTAGATTGGGCCCAAAATGTTTTCCTGAAAGCCCAATCCAAAGAACTTAAGGTCAAAAGTAGATAATCTATGGTCATGGACCTAGAACAATGCACTATCAAAACCTTAGAAAATGTGTTACTTAAGCATGAATAAAGGACACTTAAGGTTTAAACAAAGATTAAAATGTGTAGTTGGAAAATGTCTTAGAATTTTCGATTATTTTATTTTGCTTGGTTCTTGAGAAAATAAGATTTTCGGTTGTGCATATTATAGAAAACTTCTGATAAATTATAATATCTATTTTGGATAGAATCAGCGGGATGGAAAATTGAAAACAAAATTAAGATTAAATGACCTATTTTTCTAGAAAATCAAAACTTCAAACAAGCGCGTAAATAAAACTCGACATATTTAATACTATTATTGAGAAGCATAACATTGAGTAGTTATCCAAACCTCTTAAGAAAATCTTCTATTGACAAGCGACCTATCAAAATGACATTTCCTGTTTATTGGATGTGAAGACCAGAAACAACATCAATATGATTTCATGGTTTTAGTATCCTCCAATATTTTAGACGTGTCGTGTTGCACAAATCGTTACATTCTTCGACAATTTTATGAAAGTATTGTCCATCAATTTCCTCAATTCAAAGCATTTGGTGAAAATGTGGTTAAATATTAGAAAATCATGGCAAAAAGTAGTTTGGTTGTTTCATTTATTTAGTTTGTGTCTTTGACCATGAAATGAATATTCCATGAAAAGATAATATCATAATAATGTGTTTCACGTGCTTGGGTTAGGCATTCAATTTAAATAAGCATTAAAATTAAACAATACAAATATATAAAATGAAATAAAATTGTGTCTATTTAATGTATAATTTAAAATAAATAAATAATATATTTATAATCCAAATTTTAAAATTAATAAAAACCGATCAAATTGGTAATAATATTAACATTCATATTCATATTTCTTTAACCAAAACTCATCATAACATACACAATATGGATCTAGGGATCTACCGGATGTGAAGGCAAGAATCGACATATTAATTATGATTTTACGACTTTGGTATCTTCCAATATTTCAAATATGTCACATTGGAGAATGTCTCAATCCTAAACATGTTTCTAATAGTCTAGTATATCAATTCAAAGCATTCGATAAAAGCTTGGTTTAATATTAAAAAATCATGACAAAAGGTGTACGTTCATACAAATAACCATGTGTTCTCGATATATAAACCAAAGGCCATCAATTTGTGTTGGCTTTTGTAACCACATTAGATTTTGTAATTATTAAAGTATATGATCTAATTAATTTATAATATCGATCTAATATAATCAAACAAAATAATTTTGATTTTAAGATTTGATAAATTAGTGTTTAATAACACACTATAACAAATGATCATGGGTCTATGATGAAGATTAATCTATCTTTTTTTTTTTACAAGCGTGAGGAATATAGAAACGAAAATTGTAATTTTGTGAACTCCCGAAAACTAATTGCTAAATACTAATTAGCTACCAAAACTTTATCAATATTTTAAAATAATAGAAATACCTTTTCAAACGAGTCGTATTGCATGATCGCTCTAGTCTTCAACAATTTTGTAAGAGTTTAATATAATGATTTCCTCAATTTCAGTTGTAGCGAGTTCGATTTAATACTACAAAATCATGAGGAAGAAGCATGACAAAAAAAAAAAGAGTACATGAAAGGTTTGGTTGCTTGATTCAGTTGTGATTTTAAACATGAACACAAAAACTAAACACATGATAAAAATATAGATGCAGACTTCTTTGAATATAAAGATTAAACAAATTCAATATAGAATCTTAACATAACGTAATCAAGAAATTATTTTGCTCGTAACATTTGGATGCAACTCGAACTTGCAAAATCTATGAGGAATTTGGAAAAAACTATTGACTTCACATTAACATGCCATAACCATCACCATAGAATGCATTTTCACTTGGATATGATAATTGATATTGAAAACATGTATGAAAATAGGATCAAAGGTTATTGATTTTGATTGGAAGTAGATATTATAACGAACAAACAAATAGTTAAGGTTGATATATGATAATTGATTTTGTATGTGTAATTAAATTATAGAATTTTAAATCAGAATAAATACGATTGATTTATTCTGATTTGATTTTATTATGATAATTAATTTAAAATATTATGTATTATTTTATTTCTTATACTTGATCTTGTATTCTCCAGGAGTATTGAATATTTGAATAACATCAAACAAGTTATTTTGTTTTTTATATTTTACATGGTATCAGAGCTCCCGGTTACAATCCTTGGTTAAATTCTTATGAGTCCGTAGCTTTGTCCACTCGTTAACTTATGATTCTAGCAAATTGGCAAGGCATCTAAAGGACATATTTGGTCCAATTTTATTTTATTTTCACTTCCGCTTGATGATTATCTACCACATTGATTCGCAAGAAGAATCACACTCCTCCAATGTCATTATCCTCAAGATGAGATGTCGTTTGTATCATCGGTCGCGAGAAGAGATGCTATTATGTACCGCCGTCCAA
>JAYMSW010000347.1:0-24317 GCA_036897725.1 Erodium texanum | reverse complement strand
GGAAGACACTCGCTCGTAACCCTTCAATGCCTTAGAGTGGGTAAATTTGTCTTAATGAAACAACCTTCAGCTGAACTCAAACTTTCCACCTTCATCAGCTACCTCACGAGTTATTCGTAAGTATTCTTTTGTATTATTATTTTGTATTGTTTTGATTCAGCTTGCCTACATAATGCACTGCTGAATGTAAAATCAAAAATCATTTCTACTCCTAGCTGTCCTAATAGAAGCATTCACTGTACCAAATAATGCACTGCCCAACAGATATTGTGCTTATTGATTAAAAATAACATACTACGCTGAAGGGCGACGCATTCCTAATGTACTAAGTATAATTAGTTTAGTTGATCATATATTTATTTCTATTAACTGCATGTGTATTTTGCTTGCTGACAATAAAAAATCATATATATTGTGCCATACTAAGGTACAACATTCCTACTTTAAATGAAACAAAAAGGATTTTCCCTCAATGATACCTGTAATGACACAAAAGGGTACATATATTTCTTCAGATAAACATGTATTTTAGTGGATAGTTAAGATCTTACTTAAACTTGAATTGGTTGCAGATGGCTGGGCGAGGGTTTCAGTGAAGCACTTGAAGCAGCCTTCAAAATCCAAGGCCGAGAAGGCAAAAAAGAAGAACAATGCAACACCAAAGATCATATAAACCTTGTGCATAGATTATGAACTTTCTTCTCTCACAAATAGATCTGTGCTTTCTGAAAAACTTAAGTAGACAAACATGATCAATGATACTAAAAAGGTGAAGAGATGAAAAAAAAAAATCAGCTTTGAAGTCTAACAAATGATCAATCTTGAAAATCATATGAACCTTTTTCATATGTTCATATGATTTTCAAAACCAAACTCTCTAGGACTTAAATTTTTTCTTAGCTGGCAGGTCTGTACTCAAACAGAGTCCAGTACCAGATCTGGTTTTAGTTTTTACCAATAAATCAGAAACAAAATCAAAGCTTCGGTGAAAGTGAAACTAAAAAAATCATATCTTCCACACAAAATATTTTTGTCATTTTAATAAGAGAAAACTCCAATTACAAGTCATGAACTATCTTTTATGGGCAAATACCAACTCAAACTTCGTTTCAAAATATAACTCAATACTATCATAAATTGATAATCTTTGACATGTTATGTAAGACGGAATCAGGTCACGTGAATGTGCTATTTCCCAAAATCCCTGAAATGACCCAGACCATTAACCTATTAAAATTCAGAAAACGTGACGAGCAAAGACAGAGAGGAGTAGACGAGTGAAGGCTGAGGAAGAGTAGGAGTCGAGTTCAACGATTTGTAGGGTTCGAGTTGCCATAATGGGAGGAGGAAGAGTAGGGGTCGCGGAAGGCTGAGGAAGCATAGAAGAAGGAGTGAGAATATGGTGAAGAGAACCGTTTGTTGCCACTGTGTAGTGCCGTCCCCTGTTCATGCGTCTTAGTCCAAAAAAATCCGGGAAGACGATTCTTGGCATGTGAAAAATACAACGTAAGTCTTCTAATTTCATTCCGTTTTTGCCCTAAATCCCTAATTTCAATGTTACCAAAAATCTCTAATCCAGTTTTTGCCCTAATTCCCCTGATTTTGGTTTTGCCAACTATCTCGGATGTTTGTTATCTCTTCAATCTCATCACCATGGACATGGTTCACCTCCCACCACTAGACACTGAGGACCACGTCAATGCTTGTGTTTTGAGCTCGCCGCCTGATCAAACTGATTGTCATGTCTTATTCTTTACGAAAGAATCCGTGTTCTTCTGTCGGATTGGTAATTCCGAGTTTACTACTCAGCGACTCGGTTACCGTGTTTCTAGTGCTACATTATCCAACGGAAAGATATACTGCTTGACAGATAAATGTGTGTTGGCCACGGTTGACTTCATTCCCGGTCGAATTACCAATTCCACGGCTACCCGAAATACTAAACCACAGATGTTATCTGATTCCATTTCACGCTGAGCTCTTACTCGTATGTCAAATGTTGTCGGGGCTTGACGGCAAAGAAACCTGTGGTTTCTGAGTTTTCCAAATGGACTTTGGGCAACAACAACAATGGGTGAGACTCAAGTGTATAGGCGAGAGGACGATTTTTATCTCCTACTGTAGTTTCTGCTGTGAGGCATCCGAAGGGGGTCAAGAAAAATTGCGTTTATTTTATAGAAGATGATTTCGAACACATTTGGTGTCTTTACTTTGGATGATAGGAGTATTTCGACGCGGTCGTGTTCGATTGTGGATTGGGAAAGTATAAGTTCTAAATGGGCACTTAAGCTACAAAAACTATGTAATGTCAGAAAGTTTCATTTGTGTGACAATATGTTCGTTTAGTATATCAATTTACATGATTTTATATTGATTTTTGAAGTGTCTTTTTCTCTCTACATTCTTCTAGTTTTAAATCAAGTATTCAGCTTGTTTAAATACAGTTAGGAATATCAATTCGAGGTAGAAGTTATTAAGTTTGATATTAAAAGTTCTAGTCTATAACAAGATATTTCTTGGTTCTTTTTTTTCTTCTGTTGCTCTTTCTTTTGTCATGGTTTTTGTATCGCCAAAATTTTCGATTAAGTTTGATATTAAAAGTTCTAATTTACAACAAGATATTCTTTAGGGTTTTTTTTCTCTACGGCTCTCTTTCTTCTATCAGGGTTTTTGTGCTGCTAAAATTTTGGAGAGGGGATGAGTGCTCTTCTGAGCATGCTCTCCTTCTCTTAGGTTCCTTTCTTCATTGTTGTTGCTAAATCCGGTCCTCGTTGGGACTCCTCTATTGCATTTGTCTGTCGCTCAGCTGAGTGTAAAGAAAGATTCGTCCTGAGGAAATCCTTCTTCGGATCGTGGTTTAGCTACTTTTTTTTTTCTTGTATTTTTCTCTTCGGCGTTTGTCTGGTTTTGCTGCTAGCTTTAGTCTGATTTTTGGTGTCTGACTTAGATATGCATCTTTTGCGTTTTAGGTCCTCTCATTTAGGTCTAGTCTGGTTGTAAGCGGTATGTGAGCTATGTTCAGTGAGAAGCTGACTGCAGAAATTTTATTCTAACGAAGTCTAGGTTTTGTAAGGATTATTGCCTTGATCATTTTATCAATTGTTATATATGTCATTACGTTGATATATAGTAGTGCGACAATTTTTTTCCAAAAAAACAAAGTTCTAATCTTAATTTTTGAAATTGAGTATTTTAATTAGGAGTGTCTCTCTCTCTTTTAATAGTTCAAAAGCACAAAATTTAAATTTTGCCCAATTTTGGATTTATGGGCCGAAATCAAGGATGTAGGCCAGATCCATGATTATTTAATCTGAC
Organism: Erodium texanum; assembly: GCA_036897725.1. Taxonomy (NCBI): domain Eukaryota; kingdom Viridiplantae; phylum Streptophyta; class Magnoliopsida; order Geraniales; family Geraniaceae; genus Erodium; species Erodium texanum. The sequence goes on along the minus strand of JAYMSW010000347.1, from coordinate 21,002 downwards.
CCAACCACAAGCCTAGTTTCACAAAACAAGGCCCAAAGTAGAATCAACATCTTAGGCTGTGGTCCGAAACACAGCCCACGCCCCAAACCGACCGAATTCACAAACCCTAACTCGGCATATAAAGTAGGACGACGAAGAGAAACAAAAAAGCTAGGGTTTATCCGCAGTCCAGACTCCAAAGACGAAATGCCGGCTGGTCACGGTCTGAGAGCTCGCACCAGAGATCTCTTCTCTCGTCCCTTCAGGAAGAAGGGTTACATTCCTCTCACCACCTACCTCAGGACCTACAAGGTCGGCGACCATGTCGATGTGAAGGTCAATGGCGCCATCCACAAGGGTATGCCCCACAAGTTCTATCACGGCCGTACCGGCATCGTCTGGAACGTCACCAAGCGCGCCATCGGTGTTGAGATGAACAAGCAGGTACCGATTTAATACTATCTCATGGAATCATTTTTGTTTTTTGAGAATCTTCGTGCTCGTTGATAATTGTTTGAAACTTGATTTCTGAGAAATGGGTGTTTAGCTTCATGGATTATGTTTTGTTTTGTAATTACTGGATCGCAGAAGCCGATGGCTGGTGATATATGTTTGCATTACATTTCTTCATTCTTATGCTCAATTTTGTTTCGATGTATCTGTTTTGTTTGTGATTTTGACCAGATATGATTATTTTTTGTTGAGATTGATGATCCACAGTACTTATAGTATTTATTAGCTGTCTGCATAGCATATTTTTTGACATGATTTGACTTCTTTAATACAGTTTATTGTTGATCAGCTTGAATGTTCACAATGTTATTTTGCTTTTGTTCTTGTATGTTTGTGACTTAATTGATTTGCTTCATTATGAAAGTATGATTGCCGGTATGATGTTCTTATGTTAAAGTACAATTTGTTTGATCTTATTGTGGTTGGTAGCAAGATGTTTCAGTGTCGCAGTTAGTATTTTGGTAACCTTGCATTCTCTTACTGGAAATTTGATCCCTTTTTGCAAACTGTAGTTGTATGCTATTTAACTTCCGATCTGAGATGTTTGATTACTTGTGAAATTTTTTGAAGTGCTTCCATTGATCTGCTGTGTCCTCTTCATTTTCTGTGATCTATATTCCATACTTTGTTTGAAACACCTCTGTAGCGCCTAAATTGTGATCCACTTGATCAATGGCAAGCTGAATTTTAGTTCTTGTATGCTAATGCAGGTAGGAAACAGGATCATCAAGAAGAGAATCCATGTGCGTGTGGAGCATGTGCTGCCTTCTAGGTGCACTGAGGAGTTCAAGCTGAGGAAGATTAAGAATGATGAGTTGAAGGCCGAGGCCAAGAAAAATGGTCAGGTGATCAGCACAAAGAGAATTCCAGAGGGTCCTAAACCAGGCTTCATGGTGGAAGGCGCAACCTTGGAAACTGTTACTCCTATCCCATATGATGTTGTTAACGATCTTAAAGGAGGCTACTAGATATGGATTATGTTTTGTTCTAGTTTGGTTTTTGTCTTGCAAACATCAATGAAGTGTATTAGTTACTACCTGGTTCAGACTTGCTGATTAGTTTTCTTTTCATTAATGAAATACTTTGATTTTCATGACTAGCAAATTCATTTCATTTGGCTGAGATGTTTTTTTAGTTGATTGGCATTTATGTGTTGGGTTTTCTGTATTTACAAAAAAAAAAATCATCCCTGAACTTGATTAAGAGGTGAATGACATCATTCCTGGTTGAACCGACTTTTTATTCTTTTGTATGTTATGGGTAAGATTTCGTAAATGTTATAAAAGAATATATTCTGGTTAATAATAGAAGTTTGAGGGGTGCATTAGAGTTGCTGAGGGATGCTTTGATTGGTAACACTTTTCAGTCTCTCTCTCCCTTTTATTTTTGTTCCGCCATATGCATTTTTATTTATTTAATTAGCTGCAAGTTCATTCAGATTGTGTATCTTTTCTCTCCTATGCATACAAGTTTTAACGTTCAGTTTGTTTGTCAGAATTCTCTCTTTTTTCACTCAGAAGAATATCATGCAAGCTTTAGACCGTGAAGTTGGATACTGGGATGACCATATTCTTCAAGATTACGGATGTGAAGATATTGAAAAAGCTCTTCCCTTTCATGCTTCTGGTTCTTCTCTCAGGTTCTCTATTACCCTTAAACCAATCTTGCTCTTCCTTCCTGATCGATGATTACCATTGGTTCTCTTTTGTTTTGAAATGATGCTCTTCTATCTTGCATAGAGTGAATACTTCTGAATGATTGTTTCTTCTCATTACCTGGCATTTTCTGATATTCTGATCCAAACCCACCTCTCATTTTTAATTATTTTTCTCATTGGCTATGAATTTCCTTTATACTCGTTGCCATCCAGATCTTGTCACCATTTGATAATTATATTGGAATCAATCACCTATGAGTTTGATGTAAACTACATATTTTGATCCATACCCACTTCATTTTCAATTATTTTTCTCATGAGTTTGATGTAAACTACATATTTGACCCATACCCACTTCATTTTCAATTATTTTTCTCATGAGTTTGATGTAAACTACATATTTTGACCCACACCCACTTCATTTTCAATGATTTTTCTCATTCTTATGAAATTCCGATAAACTTTTTTTTTTGAAAACTTGATAAGGTTATTTGTAAAGGCCCGACCATCTAACTGTTCGAACTGATAGGTGAAGACTCAGTCTTGTTATTTAAGCTGGTATTGTGATTAACATCTATTCGATGTGAGACTCTGACACCCCTCCTCACATACAACTCGGTATTGAGCGTCGGGACTTGGCACGTGCACCGTGGGACAATAGGCCACATTGATGAAGGCATAGAAGGGCATAGGTAGCAGATAAACCTGGCTTTGATACCATGTAAAGGTCCGACCCACCTAAAAGCTCGAATTAATAGGTGGAGGTCCGACCCACCTAAAAGCTCGAATTAATAGGTGGAGGTCCGACCTTGTTATTTAAGCTGGTGTTATAATTAACATCTATTCGATATAAAACTAACATTATTAGCATATGGGTCCCTCATCATTTGAAAATATCTTGCATCATCACCTGTGAACTTCGACTTAACTTTACTCGGTGCAAGATTGCAGTTATGAGCCATGATGTGACCTTTTATGACTTGGAATTTTCCTGTGTTTTAGGACAGGAAGAGTCGTGATCCATGGAGCAATACAAGAGGCTGTGAGGCTTCCAGAGCACACATGCCACAAGCATCTGCAACTCGGTTCCAGCAAGTGTGACTTTCAGGATTGCTCCAAGGAATTGTATGGTGTAGGATAGTGCTTAGAAGCTATATGCTCCGCTGTGACCGTGATGCCGTAAGCTTAGATAACATATCAGAACTAGTGTGTTCGTACTTATTATATGAAATTTCTTTTGTTTTATCTCGGACCTTTGATTAATACTTATTTCTTTTGTAATTATCTGGTACAGCTTGTCTTTCAGGAGAAAAATAGAGCCATGGAGCACAAAGCATTAATTATGAAAATTGTTAATGTACGAAGATAAATTGTTTTGGGGCTATGCAGAACACAATTATCTAAAGAGAATAATTGGAGAAATAAAATTGAGATATGGAAAATAAAATGAAAATTGAGAGGCTCACGCTCACAACAGCGGCAGGTTTTATCACGCGCCCTTCTCTGTATTAACACCGAAATAAAAATAGGAGGGAGGAGAGAACGACGACGAAGACCACCTCGATAGATATACACTCACCTCAACCTTAACATGTCCTTTCTCTCTCCATCCACACCTCCATTTCCTGCTCTGTAAAACCCTAGCAATTGATTCTCTTCGCTTTCTCTCTCTCCCGAACTCTCTCTCTCTCTCTCTCTCTACAATTCTCGATCCTGTTTTCGCCAATCGAACCTCTTCAATCAGTTCGATACACATCACCGTCGTCTCCGAACTTTCCGTTTCCGTCGAATTTTCGGGGTCACTTCTTCTGCTCGTCGGGGGATCTGCGATTGGGGGGTTTCTGGTATCTTCTAGGGTTTGCTCTGCTTCGTCAAGGCTGGCGGGGATTCGGGGGATGTAAATGGGGGGTTTGCCAGGTATCCGCCGGGAAGCTACAGGAGTTGGGTTTGCGGGTGGTGGTGCTCCATTGACTTTTATAGGGTTGCAGTGCCGAGACGATTCCGATCAGTGAAGCATGCTGAGCGTGCTGCGGGTACATTTACCCTCCGATATCCCCATTGTTGGCTGCGAGCTCACCCCTTACGTGATCCTCCGGAGACCTGACAATACTGGCACCACTGATGATGTGCCCGAGTCGGCCCCTCTTGAAGGCCACTTCCTGAGATACAAATGGTAAGTGTACTCGTCATTTTCATTCTTTTCCTTGAGATTTTCGGTCATATTTGTATCTATATCTTTTGGATAGTTTTTTTTTTGTTTTTTTTTGTAATCATGGTGCTGTTTTAGCAATTGGGTGTATTGTCTTCATTGTGCAATTCTAGTTAGAACTTATGCATTATCTTGGCTATGAAGGATATTGTATATGCTTGTGTATTTTTGTTTTAAGTTGTGCTTTAACCTTTTCCATAAATGTACATCTTTATTGTTGATTGTTCACTGTTACATTGTTTGCAGTGGGACAAACTTAAATTACTGGCAGTCATGTCTATAACGTTATAATTGTTCGATGTATGCAAATGTACCTTTAATGGTATGATGGTGAGTCGTGACTAACTAATATTCTGCCCTTTAATACAAGGGTCACGAAGGATTAAAACTATACCTTTATCTTCCCAATATATACATTAGGTTCTGAGCCAATGTTAAGTAAATACAACACATGCAAACACACCATTTTAAGCAAATATCAAGTTGTGCTATCATGCATGCTGAGGGAGAAGGGAAGGCTTTTTTAGTAAGAAATCCTAGTAGGTTATGTGTATTGTGTACCAAGAAACTATAATTAGAAAATAACCACAACATATTTATTATTGCTGTTTGTGCAAGTCCATATCTCTACAGTCTGTGTTCCATTCTGTCACTTATTCCATATTGGTTAATTCAATCTTCTATTTTGTTATGTTTTGTACAATGTAGTGTTCAACACATTTTTGTAAGGTGGCCAATTCATTGTTCATTGTGCTTTGGCCAACCAAGGTCCTTTTCTTTTCATGAAATGGTTTTCATTTCAAGGCCTACACATATCATCAAACTTCCCACACTGCTTTGGCTTAGTAATAGGAAAAGTTCAAGTGAATTGATGCTGATCCTATTAATTTCACTATGTTTGTGGAACTTTTATAAGTATTTAGAGGTATGAGGCATTAATGGTTGGTCCCTACTTGTTTTATTGTTAGCATCAGAGATATTTATTTGGCCAAGGCATCAAATATATATGGCTATACTGGCAATAAAGTACTTCATAATGGGACTTGTTTTCAGCAAAGGGCGCTTGACAAGGGAATGATAGGAACATAAGCTGCTATTGAGTGCCATACAACCAAAAGTAAATATATTAGATATTAAATGGGGATAATGATTTTGGAAAATCCTTGCAATAGGCTTCAGTCCTGAGGAGCAATTTAATGTTCCTTAGAAGCAATGAAGCGTGAATTAGTTATTAGTAGGGTAAAACTTTTAAGGAGTCCTGACCTATGTAGAAGATTAATTGTCATGTTTTGGTTCAACACTAACGTACTTCAACACTAACGTAGTATGCTGGTGTATATGAATGAGACTCTAAAATCTACTTCCTAAGGTTTTAATGTCATGGTTTAATAAGCTACAAGGTAGTGGCCTGTCTCATTGCAAGTACTTACTACTACTGATTGAATTTGCATCTTGTATTTTGAGAGGGTTCAGATTTGATCATATGATTTATCACATGTCATTTGTATATTGGCAGTTTAATTGTTTCATTCATGGAGATTTTGATGATGCAAGAATCTTGATTCCTTATGTGATTAATTTTGTCTTGCAGGTATCGCATACAAAGTGATAAGAAAGTTGCCGTGTGTAGTATACATCCAGCTGAGCAAGCAACATTACAATGCCTTGGCTGTGTGAAGGCTAAAATACCTGTATCCAAGAGCTATCATTGCTCACCCAAGTGCTTCTGTGATGCATGGCAGCATCATCGTCTTCTACATGACCGTGCTGCAAGTGCTGTAAATGAAAATGGAAATGAGGAGGAAGAGTTATTTGGGCGCTTTAATAGCTCGGGATCTAATACAACCTTATCCAGTTCAGCTTCAAGCCCCAGCTTAACAAATGGCTCAACACCTTTATATCCTGCAGCCGTTACACAAAGAAGTGGTGGTGAGACTTGGTTTGAAGTTGGGCGTCTTAAAACATATACACCAACAGCTGATGATATAGGCCACGTTCTTAAGTTTGAGTGTGTTTTAGTTGACGTTGAAACGAAAATGCCCATGGGACATGCCAGTACCATATTGACGTCACGAGTCATTCCAGCCCCCTCCCCCAGTCCCCGTCGTTTAATCCCAGTCAGTGGAGTTGATGCTCTGGGGCAATTGGATTCAGACGGCCGCATATCATCAGCTGGAACATTTACTGTGTTGTCATACAACATTTTATCTGATGGGTGTGCCACAAGTGATATTTTCAGTTATTGCCCTTCATGGGCTCTTTCTTGGCCATATCGAAGACAGAATTTGTTACGGGAAATAGTAGGCTATCATGCTGACATTGTTTGTCTCCAAGAGGTACGCTAAGCGTGCATTCTTCTGTGTTTTGCTCACTGAGTGTAGCTTATCCATGTTATCACAAGCCATTACGTAAACTTTCCTGTTAAAACCTTGGATATATTGATGTTTAGACAGCACTCACTCTAGAGAATCTCAAACAAAAACAGAATATATGTATATGGTGGGAGGTTTCACAATTCACATTCAAGTTTCTAGCTATCATGACTAGATATTGTGATGGAGAAAATAACAATATTCAAGTAGTTTCTTTTACTGAACCCTTTGGCAGTGAGATGCTGCTTTGAGCCATTTGTATCTATACTTTTCTTTTTCCTCTTTTCTCGTTTTGAATTTTGTTTTTGCAAACCCTTGACGTTTGTGCAATGACCTTTCCTCCTTTATCCTGTCAGTTCAGCTTACTTTATGTTAGGTAGGACTTTTTTTATCCCTATCATAGTGATGATTTACCAGTGGAGGCCCAAAAGAATCTCCGAATCATACTTCTTTTATAAATGCTAATAATATTCTCCTTAAGAAATTCTAATGATAATGATTGTCATTGTTTCTTATTGAAGCTTGTGATATACATAAGGTCTGTAGTTTAATTTACCCATATCTGTTGTTCTAAACCGGTATGCCTATTCAATAGTCTAATTCACTATCGCAGTGAGGGACAATTGTTGCAGCTATGTATTTTAGTTTGGATTCAAGATCACTGTTAGTGACTGTAGCTGCATTTCAGGTTCAAAATGATCACTTTGAGGAGTTTTTTGCACCCGAGCTGGACAAACATGGCTATCAAGCTCTCTATAAGAGAAAAACTAATGAGGTTTTAAGAAGTTCTTGTTCTCTTTCGTTGTAGTGCTCCCGAATCAATTTATCATTGACAATGTTTTTTTTTGTCATAGGTATATACTGGAAATGCCCACACAATTGATGGTTGTGCAACATTTTTTCGAAGAGACAGGTTCTCACATGTCAAAAAATATGAGGTAAGTACATGTATTGCATGTAGAGCATTGTCCTTCTTGCTCTTTAATCTTTGTATACTTAACTTGATTGATGCTGTGTGCAGGTTGAATTTAACAAGGCTGCACAGTCTCTGACTGATGCTCTAGTTCCAAATTCCCAGAAGAAAACTGCTTTGAATAGACTGGTTAAGGTGGTTTTGTTGCACTTAACACTTCGTACTTGTATGTTAATGGGCTTTCTCGTAGAGCCTCCACAACCTGTGACCAAGCTGTTCTAATGTAAATATATTCTTTGCATGTAGGATAATGTTGCACTCATAGCAGTTCTTGAAGCAAAATTTAGCAATCAGGGAGCTGACACTCCTGGGAAACGCCAACTTCTTTGTGTTGTAAGTTTCTTGTGCTTCTGTATGTGGCAGTAATTTTCTGATGTCTTAATCCAGCAGTAGCACAGCAAATATGTTTTTGTTTATTTATTAACGATGAGTTAGAAACTTGTTAGTTTGCTTTATTTTGTCCTGGTTTTATGATAGGCACAGCATAGTTAATATTTTAAGCTGTTTTAGTATGTAGGGCCATGATTACTCTGGTCTGGTTATATTTTTAATAGATTGAAGTTCGTGATAGGTAGACCCCAGACAATATAAATCTGAACTAGTAGCAAAAGATAGCCTATCAAATTGGTTATGTGGGTGTGGGAACCTTGCTGCAGTGCTTTGAAATGAACTTGTAAATATCACTGTTGTTTGTATAGCTTCTATTCCGCATTCCCCTCTCAAGATAGAATGCTCTACAGGGTGAACGCCGTTTTCTCTATTTTCTCTCATCTCCCATGAGGCTAAAAAATGCGAGAAATGCAAGCAAGATAGCAAGGACCGAACAAGGTGTATTGTTGGCCAATAACTATGCAAAATCATGAAATAAACTTCAATCAGATACTAAGTTGTGTGTTAATATTTATTTAGTTATTTACTTTTAAATTTTCAGTATATATAATTTCCTATCTCAGTTATGTTTTTCATTGACATACAATATCCTGATGTTACTTCTGATGGTTTTGGGGGCACAGGCAAATACACATGTAAACGTCCACCATGATCTGAAGGATGTTAAGCTCTGGCAGGTACTTATATTTATCTTATAGATGTTGTCCGAAGAATGTTGTGGTATTCAAATTGGTATTTGATTTTGTGACTTGCTGCTTGAGAATCAGGTTCAAACTCTTCTGAAAGGGCTAGAGAAAATTGCCGCTAGTGCAGACATTCCAATGTTAGTTTGTGGTGATTTTAATGCTCTTCCTGGAAGGTATGTTGTTTTTGCTGTGTACTGTTGTATTTTATGAGTAAATGTGCAAGTGTTTTCTTAAAAGGCCCATTTCACTTTCTTTTTTTGCAGTGCTCCTCATGCACTTCTTGCAATGGGGAAAGTTGACCCAATGCATCCAGAATTAGCTGTTGACCCTTTTGGAATATTGCGTCCAGTCAACAAGCTCTCTCATCAACTGCCTCTGGTAACATTTATGGTTACACGATTTAGGTTTATTGGTGGTTAGTGGTGACAGCAAGGGGGTGGTGAGGGGTTTGTATGTTTTGTAGACTATTTATGGCTTTTGTGTTTGTATTACAGGTCAGTGCATACTCATCTTTTGCAAGAATTGGGGTTGGTCTTGGTTTAGAGCAGCATCGGAGGAGAATGGATCCTACGACGAATGAACCCTTATTTACAAGTTTCACCAGAGAATCTATTGGTACCTTGGATTACATATTCTATACAGGTGATCATCTTTCAACTACATGTGTAGGCACGCCTTGCCTTTTCTATGTTCTACCGAAGTCAACATACAATTATGAGCTGATGCGGATCTTAATAGTTTCATGTGGTGGTTGACGGTGTTAATCAATTTGTGGTTGCAGCGGACTCGTTAACCGTGGAGTCGCTGTTGGAACTCTTGGATGAGGATAGCTTGAGGAAAGACACAGCACTTCCTTCTCCAGAGTGGTCCTCTGATCATATAGCACTTCTAGCCGAATTTCGTTGCAAAGCTAGACCTAGACGCTGACACTCCAAGGTACATGATTTATCTTTCCTACATTCTGTGGCATTCCTTTTCAAGTTCAAATTCATTCATGTCTCTTATCTTGTCATCTGCTCGATAACATCCTTCATTCCTTCATCATGTTCTTGAAACAGAAAGTGTTTACGATTTGGGACTATACTTTATTTTGTATTTAGCCTATTTGGTTTTACATTTGTGTAGATTTCTTATCTTGTGGATTAATGTTCGTAAAATAAAACATTCATCCATATCAACTGAAAAATTGTAAATCAGTTCATTATTCATTGAAAAGGGAACATTTCCTAGCATTTTAATGCCATGTATACATATTCAACACACGCTTTGTAAATCCTTATTACTCTGAACATTTGTTGGAAATTGCCCGAATAGATTGTTATATTTAAGAAATGTATCCTGTTCTGCAAAATCTTTTTTTGAAGATCTTTTCTGTACCATTTCATTTGCAATTGAAAGGAGCAGTCATTTTTTTTTCCCAAATGAAAGCTCCTCTTTATGATAATACGTTATTAAGTTGTGGTATTTCTACTGTTATCTGGTAATGAACGCTCTTCGCTGGATCATATGTATGTCTTCAAAGTGAATTATGTGATATCTATAAATTTAATGAGGCATAACTAAAACTTGTTTTTGGCTAATAATTGCTACGTATAATTTGATCTAAGTGATTTTGTTTGTTTTAGAAGTTCGATTTTCTTACTGTAAAGTACACATTGCTTGAAGGTCCAGGTCTGGAAATACATGATGAAGCGCAGAAAGAGGCCAATGGATAGAGTTAAGGTCCTTGTAAGAATGATAGATGATGCTCACAGCGTTCTTTCCTGGACATCTCATGGTCTGCTTTGTACTATGCCACACATGCTTGTCTCATAGAAAAGTGATGATTTTATGCCTTATTCAACTGCCTATCTTCTTCTTCTTTTTTTTCCATTTCCGATAGGAATTTGTTAGAAAATGGCCACCAACTTAATGTTATAGCGGGCACTCGTTGAAGTTTTCAAGGAAAGGGGGTGGCTAGTTTGTATGCCCATGTGTTCTCTTGGGATTCTTGTTTCCTGGAATAGGGCACAATGCCCTTGTTTGGTTACTGAGGAAACAGAAGAAAGAAATAAGATTTAGCTTTTTTGCTTTGACCCTTCTGTTGCCCCCTTTTCAACCAAAATTGGTATATAAGTATCGAGTTATATATATATGCAGGGTCCAAGTTATTATTTTGGCAGCTTTGATGCCTAAAAGTTAATTCATTCTCATAGGCTGATCCTTTTGTTTGCTCATTTTTTTGTGTTGTTTTGGTCCATTTTTTATCTCATTCAAATTGTTGTGGATTTAGAACACATTCTTTATTTGCGGACCGAGTTGGTGAGTTTGTTGTTTCTCGGTTGCCAGTTTTTTTATGGGTAGAGTTTTCTTTTGAGGATTGAAGTGTCTTGGTACGATCAGATTATAAGATTATTAAATACTTCAGTATCAAGATTAAGTACTTCGTTATTTTGACAAACAATTCATGGCCTGGAGGTCATAAGATTATGTACTTGGTTATTTGGACAAACAAATCCTGACTGTCAAGTTATTAGATGTCATTTTTGTTTAAACAACAAAGAAGAGAAAAAGGCAATTTAATAACATTATATATAAATAATTTTGAAATTATATGGTTTGTTCAATCTATTATATTTAAATGGATAATGGAAACTTCTCATTTCAAAATCGAAAAGCCCAGCGGCCCACTGGAGAGCAATAGAAGGATGTGTTGGGTATAACGTAAGATCTTAAGGACAGGTAAGTAATTGAAGTGTGATGACGTGGCGGGAGGCCGAGAAAGCCAATTCATTTGGTCATCAGTACTCACGCCCACTCGCTCGATCTCTTCACGCGCCCCTTCCATTTCATCCTTGTCCAGAGCGAGGAAGCGCAGAGAGCGAGGGCAGGACCTGACGCGAAGAATTGCCAATCTAGGGCCGGGAACATCCCTAATCCGGATATTATTATTCCGGTTTCGCTTCCAGAGAAGAGAAGCAAGATGGGTGCGGACTCATTATCGTCCCAGTCGAACAGCGATCTCGACGAACAGATCTCACAGCTCATGCAGTGCAAGCCACTCTCAGAGCAACAGGTTTTGTTCTTCATAAATTTCTCTCCTTTTCATATGGAATCGTAGCCCTGTTTGGATTCCCAGAAACTGCGGAAAAAGAAAATACCGAGTGGATTTTTTGTTTCAATCTGGGCCTTTAGAGGCTAATTAGATCTTCCGTACGGATTAGCTTTGATCTGTGATTTTTCTTGGAATTGAATTCCCTACGGGTAAATGAAATATTGGATCTATTTAGAAGCTATTAGGGCAAAAATGGTGGATGGTGAATCTCAAGAATGAGTGCCATTTTGTTTGGGGGAAGCACATGATTGCCACTTTTCAAAGATCCTGAGAATGTTGATTTTTTTTTTGTTTCTAGGAGAATAGTTTCAGACATGAGAATGGATTCCATTGCAGGTGCGTGCCAAATGACACAAGATGTTTGTGGAGCTGAATTATCAGATATGGTTACAATGTTTGCTAATTAAAGTGCACTGAATCGAGATGCTATTTGTGAAACCATAAACTAGTTCTCGTTTTTCATGTCTATCAATGGCTGCATTTTAGAACATAGAATGTTTGCTGCCAATGTGGTTGGTGACCATTAGAGCAAACACTTGCATAATGTTATGCGTGCTATTTCATCGGGATTTTTGTGGGGTCCCTTTAATGTTTTGGCTGGTGATGATTAGTTGTAGTTTTAAGTGAATCTGCTAGGTGGTGTTTGCTTTGGAATGCCACAATCGTGTTGTTACAACCTTCCTTTGTCTCTTAAATTTCTAGATGCCAAAGGATATAGTTTCTAACATTACTCGTTTTGCTTTGATGTAGGTTAGAGCATTATGTGAGAAGGCCAAGGAGGTATTGATGCAAGAAAGCAATGTCCAGGTACAACCTTTTGCCTGTCATTAACAGTTAATCAACCTTTATTCATGTCTACATAATTACTTATTGCAACTTGCCACTGTTTAATACGCATTGTCGTCTATGACTGCAATATTTTTTAAAACAAAACTTTCAATTTTAAGATTGTGAACACCTAGTTTAGTTAAGGAAAATTCCCATTTCCCAGGTTATATCACCAACGTTAATATTGGATTGGTTTAGGATTGTAAGTGTCCGTAACTTGGTACATTCTACTTAATTAGTGGAAGGTAATGTGTTCTTGAAATGGTGCTGCAGAATATATTCAGTTTTTTTGCATGAGAAACATTCTGTAAATTGGAAAAAATGGAAGCTTTGCTGAAATCAACGCATCTGGGTAACCAGCTTCTATGCTTCTAGTTGCCTTTCTTTTTTAGCATGAGATAAAGAAGCTTCTAAAGTTGTGTTCAATTATCTCTATGGGTACTTGCGCTGCACCTTTACAAGTGTCAAGTTCGATATGATGATGATATAGAACCTTATTTTTCTTTTATTTTTGTACCACAGCCTGTCAGAAGTCCTGTAACTATTTGCGGTGATATTCATGGACAATTCCATGATCTTGCAGAACTGTTTCGAATTGGAGGGAAGGTACCAGTTTCTATTTGGATCTTTATATAGATATATATGTATGTTCAAGTCTTCTTTATCAGCCAAGGAATGCCAAACTTAACTAACTGAGACCTCCCAAACAATGCTTTAATTGCTTTTGAAGATTGAAGTTCTCTGGAGGTATCACTGCTAATAAACTGTCTCTAACCATGGAACTTAATCGTAGTAGCTACCATTAATGCTTTCATTTATTACAGTATGTTCATTGAACTGCTCATGTTACTATGTCTGTGTCCGTGTATTTGGGTGCAACTTGGTTTATCGAGAAAACTAAGTGACCATTTAATAAATTAAAAACCTTAATGACTAAACAAACCAACTCGAACCCCTAGTATAATTGCACTTGTAGCATTGCAGTTCATGTTTGTGCAATCGTGCACTTGTAGCCATTGCACAGTAACTGATTCCATTTTAGTCTTTTTTATGCCGTTTTATTTATGTATTCAAAGAGTAATGTGTGCAAAATTCAAAGGCTTTATTAATCCTTTTTCTTAAATACCTAAATAACTTCTGAATGGGGTAATTTATATGTGATTTGTCTTTCTGCTGGTATATTGTGGAAATTTGCCCAATCACCTTTCTATTTGAATCTTATGAGTTTTTTTTTTTCCATTGACAGTGCCCAGATACCAACTACTTGTTTATGGGAGATTACGTGGACCGTGGATACTATTCTGTTGAAACTGTAACGGTATGTTGGTCAAACATGTTTTCAACTTTTCATCTAACGTGGATAAAATTATCAGTTATTGCATACCACCAGTTCCATTTAGCTATTTCCTGACCACCCCACCGCACACATCACCTGTGGTACAAGCATAAGGTACTGAAATTCAGTATAAGGTGCATGTTAATGCTTCGAGAGCTAAGTTTCATAACAATCCTAGAAATAGTTTTACCGTCTTCATGTTAAAAATGTATTAGAATTAAATTATCATTGTGGAATTAGCATACTCCCAACTTTTCTAGCACCGACATTTTAAACTATATTGGTCATACTGAGTAGTCTTTTCATCCAGCTCTTAGTGTCCCTGAAAGTGCGTTATCCTCAGCGGATTACAATTCTCAGAGGAAATCATGAAAGCCGTCAGGTATAATTGCATAGCCTTTCATTTTTACTTTCACATTTCTTTTTGATGTGGCTCTTTTATTTGTATGGTAGTGATTTTTATTTTTTATGATGTCAAATATTTATATTTTGCATTTATTAAGGGGCTTCAACAGAGAGGAGGCTGTATGTTGAATAGTGGACTAATTGCTGCTTTTCTTTCTTTTTTCTCACAACAGATTACTCAGGTCTATGGGTTTTATGATGAATGTTTACGAAAGTGAGTTTTCCATTCTAATAGAAATGAAAAATATGTATTCAGTTTCATCATCTGGTATATTCTGGTGTCTATACCCTCTTGAATCCTTTGAACAGATGCACAATGCGAGTTTTGTACCATAAATACCCTAAATCATCTTATCATTGGATAAATTAACTTGTTTCTTCATATGTTTCTTAGTGGCTTTTGCATTCTGGTATTTTTCTCAGTTAAATAATTCTGTATCTCATACACCTTTCAAAAAAAAAAAAAAAAATCTGTATCTCATACTTTAATCCTCTTTGCCCTTTAAGTTACTGTTGTAAGGAACCTATTTATAATATTTCTAGATGCATATGATTTGGTACAGCAACAGATTATATTGCATAAATTACATTTGCTGGACATAATGACTTGTATAATCATCCACATAAAAGTCAGGTGATATTTTATAGTTCTTATCTTATTCCTAATATCAAGCTTAAAATATTTATTCCTGTGTATCCTATTCTATGTGTATTTGCTACAAAATTTTTTTGGTGAAATTCTATCCTAACTCTAGATATTGCAGATCATTATCAATACTCTTTGTAGTGCTTTTTCTATATTGTTGTATACGACTGTTACAGGTATGGCAGCGCTAGTGTTTGGAAGCTCTTCACTGACCTTTTTGACTATCTACCACTGACTGCTTTGGTTAGTACTCAGACCCTGTTTTAATGTGTTTGTGGGAATTCATAAAGGTGGTCATGTGCAATTATTCCAACCCTATTTTCTCCCCTATAGGTTGAATCTGAGATATTTTGTCTACATGGTGGGTTGTCACCTTCGATCGAAACTCTTGATAATGTCAGAAGTTTTGACCGTGTTCAAGAGGTCCCTCATGAAGGGCCCATGTGTGACCTATTATGGTCTGACCCAGATGATAGATGTGGTTGGGGTATTTCACCTCGTGGGGCCGGTTATACCTTTGGTCAGGTACCTTGAATTTCACAAACCCCAACAATTTTCTTGTTTATTTTTGTAGTGTAATCGATTTTATGTGTGTTTTGTATATTGTATTGCAGGATGTTTCTGAACAATTCAATCACACCAACGGGTTGAAGCTTATATCAAGGGCTCATCAGCTGGTTATGGATGGGTTTAATTGGGCACATGTAAGTATTAGGGAAAATCTCACTCATCTACCTCTAAGTATGCACCATTCTCAATTAACTACCCCCAAGTTTGAAAAGTTTTTGACAACCCCCTCAAGTTTTTTTTTTTTTGTGACAATTTGGGTTTAAATTGATGAAAATACCCTCATGAAAATAAAAATAAAAATTAAGGGTATTTTGGTCTTTATGGATGTTACCAAGTATTATTCTTGTGGATATGGATGTTTTGTTTGCCCTTTATGGATAGTACTAACTAAAGAGGATTACCTTCTGAATTCGATATTGTTTCCTTGAAACAGGAACAAAAGGTCGTTACCATTTTCAGTGCACCTAATTATTGTTACCGTTGTGGGAACATGGCTTCAATTCTGGAAGTTGATGACTGCAATGACCATTCTTTCATCCAGGTCTCTCTCTCTCTCTCTCTCACACACACACACAGAGTAAATATGTGAAATCTAATATGTTCTACGCTGCAGTTCGAGCCAGCTCCAAGGAGGGGTGAGCCAGATGTTACACGCAGAATGCCCGATTACTTCTTATGAGCTCTTTGAACCAATCCAGCTGTGGATTGTTGCAGGAAGAGATCACTGATTGGTAGTATCTGAAATCAATTTACAAGCCTTCAAGAATGCAGTACGAAGAACTTATGATCAAGATGTATTATCTTATTTATTTTGAGTTTTGAAACATGCTTTGACAAGAATGCTGCTTGATATAGGCCTCAAAATTTCAATTTTTTTCTTCCCAATTTAGTATATGCTTTTTTGTTAATCTTTGGTGAGACTCGGTTTATGATATTATGCACTGTTTAATGTCTAAATCAAAGAGTTATTAAGGTTCCAATTTTTGTTTCTCAAGTGTTTTCAAGTTTCAAACTTAGAATTCCAGTATATTAGCATATGAACAATAAAAATATGGGTAATTGCGGTTCACTATTTTATCATGATAAGCGGTATTTTGTTTCAGTTTACCCTAATTCAAGTTTAATGACCAAATTTGCCTATTTACAAAACCTATTAAAATAAAGCCACTAAAATAAAGCCACCGTTACCATGAGCAGGGTTGTGGATTAAGTGACAGATGTTTCATATAATAAGTATGAGGTCACTGGTTCCAATCCCGCACTTACGATATTACATTTCCATATGAATTCTATATTCAATTTCTATTTTTGTTCTTTTAATATTTGTTCCAACTTTTTTTTTATATCGGAGATACTTTCTTTATTTAACCTTAAATTATGGTAAGCTAATACAAAAGTTAAGTTGATCTCGATGAATTGATATAGAAAAATATTGAATTGAAAATGATGTGAAGTGCATAGTAATGAACTGTAATTACTCGTCTGAAGTATAGTATCCTCATGGTACAAATTGGAACATGGAGATTTTTGTGAGAATTTATTGACAATTTCAACGGAAAAATGCGTTCGCAACTTGTTCACAAAATATAAACAAATAACAGCATGCAAGTACATCGAGTCGTCGATGTTATGCTTGGCCACATGGACGATAGTGGGACTAGAAAGAGAGAGACCAAATAAACGCCGACGATCTTTTTTTTGGAGTGCATTGATAACATCGACTCTTGTTATGGATTGAGAGAGAGGAGAAGGTTTTTTTTGATAAGAATCTATATGTCACATTTTGATTGATTTGATATAGTTTCTCCCACACAAGTAGTCGAACCTTGTGGAGAGCCGGTGCCGAGTTAGCGTCGGCACCCCAGTTTTTTTACATCATGTCAGCGTCAACGCCATCTCCCTAACATCCTCTCGACCCCGACCTATGACCTTACTAGTCTTGTCCAATTAGCATACCATCATCAGAGGAGCCCCATATAAATTTCCATGAGAATTACAAAAATGAATTTTATTCTCTTCACCTCACAAAAAAAATAGATGATTTACACACATACATAAAGCCTATTGAAGTCCCATCCCAAGCTATATCTATCGTACAAATGCCAAGCATCACAACCCAAGTTGTGAAAAAATAGAGGGAACAAGGTCAACCACAGACCAAGCAAGACCAGCACACTGAAAAAACCTAATACCAGTATCTACATCAAAATCCCGTTGGTTCGAGAAAAAGAACAATTTGTGGAGATAACCCGATTGCTTGATCTCTTCTGATTTCTTGCCCAAAACCGATCCATTGAGCAGTGATATGTAGCTCGTTGACTTTATAGAAATCCCCAAAGTGTTCAGTACTACAGGAAGAATCCATTTAGCAAGAGCTTTGCTCTTCACAAGAAGAATCGTAGGGATGCCGACAAGCATTCTGCAAGCAAAAGCGGGGATGGATAGTTGGGCGAAAATGCGTGGAACGGCATCGTGGTGAAATTGATCGTATGTTTGTTGCACTCCAGTAATCTGCATAATGTCACGGTTAAGTTAAGCATGAAACTGAAATACAAGTGACACAGAATCTACATTTTGACAAGGGTAAATTGCACATAACTACCTTTATGAATTGCCCACAAACACGTGATCTCACGATAAATTTTCTGCAGACACATGACTGCCATTATGAATTTTCACATGGCACCATCGTACATGATAGACGGAAACCACAAAAAAATCGTGTTTTTTTTCAGCACATAACTTACATGTGAGTGTAAATTTTACAATGTTCCAGAACTACTCACTCTCATGCTTTACTCTTCCTATTTTAATTTGATTCCGTTCTTGAAATCCTCGAGGGAATCATAATGAAAGCAAACAATTAAAGGATAGGATTGAGTAGTTTTGGGATATATTATATAACTTTTAACTCTTGTGACAAAAAGAAAATCTAAAATTTTGATGGTTTGCGTTTATTTTGTACAATGGTGACACGTGGAAATTTATAAGGGTAATCACATGTCTGTGGAAAATTTAGTAAGGGGTCATGTGTTTTTAGGCAATATATGAAGGGACATCTTTGTCATAGCGGCATGAGAAAGTAACAAGAGTGGACAATGTTTGTATTAATGTCCTACAATGATAGCTTCTACTAATAAATAAAAAGTTTATTCCAAAAGCAAAGTGAGTGAAAAGATTACATACAATCCCCAATGCAACACCGTTGAAGGCTGTGTGATACTCAAAGCTTGGAGTTGGGAACTCAGGAGTTGGATAAGCAAAGAGCAACA
Source organism: Erodium texanum (assembly GCA_036897725.1). NCBI lineage: Eukaryota > Viridiplantae > Streptophyta > Magnoliopsida > Geraniales > Geraniaceae > Erodium > Erodium texanum. Next base: position 2,072 of record JAYMSW010000347.1, on the reverse strand, counting down.
AGAAGCTAAGCATGGCCCAGAAGGATGTAACTGCAATTGAAAGAGTTAAAACAAGTAAGTAGCAATTCGTTCCAAGATGGTTAAGTCAATGTCTAGCTTCAATATCAAGACAGACATACCGTTTTGTCCTGAGACTACAAAGTAATCCACATACGGATGGACTTTGATCCAAAACGCAAGGATTACCAATCCAACAGCAAGACCACCAATGATGTCAACTAAACTGTGCATGCCAAGGTAAATTCTTCCTGACAAGGAACTGGTTTTCAGTACGAGCACTCCTAGCTTGAAGGAAAACTTAAATCTAGAACCTAAAGAAATATCTAAAACTCACCAACGGCAACTAAGCCAACTAGCAAACAAACAAGAGCAATTCCGGTAACTTGCACTGTCATATCTCTAGTTTCACTGTGAAATCACCCAAAATAAAGAAGAATTAGCATATATGACAGTACTATCTATTTATTGTGCAACACATTCAAGTTGCCTAAAAAATAAGGCACGGGCTTTCATCTAATCAAGAAATGCACAACTTCAACAATACTCATGTGTATATCCATGACCATAAGTTCCTGCACATTATGTGAGGCATGCTCCGTGGATGTCCATTAAGCATCCAAGGCATGTTTCAGGGTTCATTATCTCCTCCATGCCAAATATATTTGTCTATGTGCAAGAAAGCAAAAAATACAAATAAAGTTTGGCGATAAGTTAACATTATCTCAATACCCGGATAAGCAAATTGTATTGAGAGTATGAGATGAAGGAAATCCATATTTCAAAGCATTGTCTTCCTCATCTTTTGTGGCAGTAAGCCTCCTAACTGGTGGGGAACAGGGACTGGGAGCAGATACTACATCCTAGCAAGCAACAGACACAATGGTATAACAATGAGTATACAACAAATTCATGGCTAAAGAAACTAGCTGCAGAAACAGAACTTCCAAGTTCATTGCTAAAGAAAGCAATAGCTCTACAACTAGAACATAATGTCGTGCAAAGAAAAGAAGAAAAAATGAAAAGGGCTTGGTGCGAAGGTTAGTACCTTTATGCAGTTCCCTAAATAATCACATAAAGCCATCAACAAGGTCATCTGCCTAGCCAATTTACCATGCCCACCCTACCAAAACAACAAATTACCAAAAAGAATAAGTTAAAATTGGAACTAAACTTCAAAACAAACTGAGCTCACAACATTCTCATAAATTGCAGCTCAATCAGAAATCAAGAGATAGAGCACATACCCAGAACAGCAGTGGAAGAAAAGCAGTGTAAAAGGGCACAGAAACAACACATGACACACCAGAAAAGAGAGCATCCAAGAACCCATGCTGGAATTTCTGTAAGAACAAAAAAGAAATACATGGCATCATAAAAACATCAAATTCACCAAAACCAGGAGAAGAAAACAGATGGGTTTTAGTGGAAACAAGGAATTATGAAGAACAAACCTGGATCTGGAGAACAAGGGGAGTGTCGGCGATGACACGGTGAGAGACACAAGGTTGCAGCAAAGATCTAAGCTTCAGGGGTACATTCATCCATGAAGATATGACAATCCAAGTTACAATTCCACAGAGAGTCACTCCTTGCCACGCTGATAAGCTCTCCATCATTCTTCTCTCTTCACGAAGACTCGTCGTCCTTGCTCGCTTTTCCCTCCAAGTAGATCAATGGGAAAGCCAAAAAAAATAAACCGGACGCCGATTGCGACGAATGAGCAGGTGGTGATTTTCTTCCTTTTTTTTAATTTTATTTGTTGATAGACATATGTATGTTACTAGGATTAATCTTAATCATTTGATTTTCTCAACAAAAAAATAATAATTTAAGTTTGGCATTTTTCGTGGTCAATGCACAGTTCATGACATAAATTATATCATATTATTATTATTTTATCTCCGAAACAATAAACCTAAAATCTAAACTAGATATGTCCTTTATCTATAAAAAAAAAATAAAAAAAAACTAGATATGTCAAGTTCTTTTTTCACTCTACAAGAGTTCTGTTACTGTTGTCGCTACCGGCACTGGTACAAGCGGCACTTTCACGTCCTACCTCGCCTCTCTTC
>JAYMSW010000346.1:0-24319 GCA_036897725.1 Erodium texanum | reverse complement strand
TTTACCATTGACCCAAGTCGGGACCGAAAGAATTTATTATTTTATCGTGTTTATTAATTTATCGAGTATTAATTTATAGAAGTTTTACTATATATCACACTTACAAAATACAAATTTTTATTATTTTCTACAAACACAAAAAGTATTATTTTATCAACTATTCTCTCAATTTTGGGTCATGGTACTTTGGATTCAAAAAAATGTAGAGCTTGATTTTAAACCCGTTGTTCTTGATGTGCTCCTATGTTCAGACCACCTCAAATTATTATTAACAAGCTCATAATTGATACAATTAATTATATAAGATTGATTAAATAGAGAAATTGAAACCAAACACTCGTATTATTCAAGGTGAAATTTTGATTATTATTATTTTTTTTTTTGCATTTTATATCCAACAAGTATTTTTAGTATTTTGAATTTTTTTGTTTAATTTTGATGATTTATTTTCATTAAGATTTAATTTATGATATTTTACTGAAATAAAACAAAAAAGAATGATAATTTGTGATAATACAAAATGTGTTTTTGATTTTTTTTTCTATTTTATTTAGAAGTCTATGATTAATATGAGATTAAAATAACTATTTTATTTCTTAATCCTTAAAGTTTTATGATTTTGCAGATTAGTCCTCTATCACTAGCGAGGTGCTTTATTCATCGTCAAGCCCGTAACCGAGCCCTCGTCTCCTTCCTCGACACAATGAAGCTCTCGTGCTTCTTCTTCGTCATCTTCGCCGTACTTTCTCATCGGTCGTTGGCTTTCAAATCCGATGAGCTTCTCGCCGACGACGAGGAATTTGGTCTAGAGGGAGCGCAGCCTCGCTCCACTCCGGATCTCGCCTCCGCCAGACCATCTCCTCCTTCCGCCGCCACTACTCGGAGGAAGTACTCGGATTCTGATTCCGACTCCAAGATCCAGTTCTCACTCGAGCACGCCTTCGGCGACTCCGATTTCTCTTCGGCCGGCACCTTCTCTGCTCGCATCAAGACTTGGGGCCACGGTGGTCAGGTTCGTTCTCGAATTCCTTATTGGGTCTCTCGATGCCGAGCTTTTTATGGGTTCCAGTTTCCTCAAAACTTGAAATTTCAGCTTTGTTCTTCGAGATCGTGATGCGGATTTGAATTTTTTCTGGTCTACTCTTTTTGGAAGAGAGGTGTAACTGGGAATTTGATTTTTAATAGATCGTGATTCATTTGTCTTTTCATTGAAATTGAAACTAAATTTGATGGAATTGCTCCGCTAGTGTGTAGATCAGTTCAGTGCAGGTCTTGTCTTTGGCCAATCATAGAATCTCAATAACTAAACAATACATATAAATTGATTATTACTATTGAAGTTTGGATTTTTTTTAGTGGCCCTTTGTTTTTGCTACTATCATTCTGGATAAACCATATTACTAATCAACTGACATGAAATTATATATTCACAGACTCTTACTAAGCTGAGGTTTGTGAGAAATGCTTTTAATGACGAGGAGAAGGAGAAGTTCAAAGTAAGTACATGTGCTTGTAGCTCATGTCTTAGTTTCAACTTGTCAATTTAAATTGCTTTGTTTGATTCTAATATGATTTTTGCAGAGTCTACTCCGAGATGATGAATTCTATAAAATCAGACTCCCATCCAATGTCTTGAGCCCTCCTGGAAGGGAGTACATAATTTCGTCGGTTAAAGCGGTAAGTTAATTGCTGACCTTTGTTTGCTTTATCTCAATATGTTGATTGGCTTTATATATTGTGCATGACTCTTTTCAAATTGCATTTATAGATTCATTACATGATGAAGTGATAGTGGAGAACATGGTTAATTTATTTAGGTTGGAATATGAATGAGAGGCAAGTTAGACATAACTTTTGTCTTGTGCACTAATGAGTGTACAAATAAAGTCAAGTATAATCTGCTCTATCTAGTGTTCTTCTTCTTCTTCATTTGAGTTCTTGCATTAGTGTTGCTCTTAATGGCCAGCGTCCTCCTCCTTACCGAAGAAGCTCTTGATAATAGGGATGAAATGGTATGCAGGGGGTGTAGGGTTAACTATTTAGGAAAAACAAGTAAATAAGATGTTCATAGTTTTGCATTTTTATCCTAGAATAGAATAACATGCTAATTAGCATTGTCAAGGATTCCATAGAATTTCCACGCTAAAACCTTGGTGCTTTTCCTTGTTTGTCCATGTGATCCATCTCCACTGCGGGTATTTATTTTACACCATACTAAACTATTCCCTTCTGTTCAATTCCAGAGATGTCTTCCTCGGGATGGTTTGGAAGAGCATTTTGTGATACACATGGTAACTCTCATCTCTATCACTCCTGCTTCTATTATATATCAATTTTCTATGTGTCACTTCAGCATGGTCAGTCCTTTAGTCGATTGATTCTTCAATATTTTTTAACAAAAAAACTAATGAATCCCGCTGGCAGCTTTTCAGCAATGTGTAAATAACTTTCTTTGTATGGTGCTGCACTTGACTTGTTTGAGATAGATAAGAGCACAAAAAGTTACCAAATGGAATGATATTTTTTGTTTTTTGTTTTTGATACTGTAACCGAGTAGGAAAGAATTAGTATGTGAACCGTGCTATACTTTTGAATAAGACATTTATGCTTAACAAAGAAGCATGATTTTTTTTTTCCTGTTGTTACAGGAAGGTGCTAATGTCTTGGCTGTCACTTATGGGGCACCTGGAGCGTGCCCATATCCTCGCCAATTTAAACTTGTAAGTCAAGACAAACCTTTTGTTTTTGTTTGTCAATGAATTTTTGTCCATGTCCACAATCTAAACCATCGAAGGCACTGACAACTTTGTCGGTTCTAATTTACCGACAATATATCTTATAACAATAGCATGTGATTTAACTTAAGAATGTTGTGATTCTTTGTTGCAAAGGCTTGTTTCTAATATGCATAATCTTCTTCTTCCCTCAGCCAGCAAAGTGGGCTTTCAACTCTCACACAATTTTGAAGAACAGTGAGCAGGCACCAAGGTATTACAGTATATATAGTGTTTTGGGTTGGTATAAAAACTAGCACTTTTCTTTATTATCAATCTGCATGTGAATTAAGCAATAAATTAGTTGAGTTAATGAACTTGATCTGTCTAAATTCATCATTATTTTATCTGCAGAGCTCCAATATTTTCTGAAGAAGTTCTCGGTGACATCATCGAGGGTGAAGTTGCACCGCCACCAGAGAGATCCTTCTGGGCTAAATACGTGAGTGTAAAATTCATTCCTACTCCGTTCTTGCGAAATCGATTTTTCCCCCTGAAATTTTAACGTTTGTTCTCTGCTTCAGTGGATGTATGCGATCCCACTTGGACTCATTGTCATGAATGCCTTTACACAAGCAATGAATCTTCCCGAAGAGCAGGCCGGTGGCCAGCCTGGCGCCCAAGCAGCTGCTGCTGTTCCGCTAGCGGCTGGTACTACAGTGCGAAGACGATGATGATCTTGTCACTGTCACTGAGCTTTAGTTTCAGGTAAATTATGTGCTCTTACTTGGGCAATGATGTTCTAAACTTTTGTACCCAGATATGAAATTGTACGGGGAATATCATTTTTGTACAATTTTTTCATGAATTGTGATCTTGTAGCAGGAACAAGCAAGAATTTTTAATTTTACATATAAGATCTTACAATTTTCATGGAATTATTCGATATATTTGGATCTTGCATCTCAAGTGAACTTGCTTTCCTTTTTTAGCTGGATTGGTAGAGACATGTTTGCAATACAATTACCAAACTTGTTTTCATTGTATTATTATGTTGTTTCCATCAATTTTGGGATGTAAAATGACAAAAAGACCCTTATCATTTTTTTTGTGAGACTATTTTCGTTATTTGTGTAGACATAAGAAGATACTTAGAAAGATGTTTAAGACACCTTGATTAGATTATGAAAAATCCTAGAACTTGGCAATGAAAAGAGTCTGCATATACCATACAATCTTACACACACCATCAATGGAGGAACCATACCGATACACAAAATACAACAGTTACATAAAAAGACGACAACCTATCGCCCCAAGGAAATAGGTATGTTCTTGAAACCTGCGGCAATGGTGAAAAGAGGATCGATGAGCTTTCTCTTTTATTTTCTTCCGTCCTTACTAGGAAGATAGAGATGCAGTAATAGCTCCCAAAGAGGCCATCACAGCTCATCCTGCAAAAAGAAGTTAAAAAAAAGGCTCAGATCAGGTAAAAGAAATATTATAATTTTAATAATTGACAGGAGGGATCGAGTTTCATGCTTACATGATCATAATCCATGTAATCACGTCGCTGCAAGACAGAAAATGAATGTGTCAGGCATTACACGATAAAATGAAGGGTTAAATGCAAATAGTTACCCTTTTAGAATGTCCACAAACAAAAAAGTACACGATAAATAAAATACGACAATAAGACACATTATAAAACAACCACGGAAAAAAAAATGATACAAAATTGATGAAAACATGACTCTGTCAACAAATGTGATGCTCACCTTTCTATATCTGTCCCTGTAGCGCTCCTTATCTCTGTAACGTCTATCGTACCCTCGTTCTTTTCTCCTCCTTTCACCCTCTTCTCTTGCTCTTTGAGCTTCCTGCACAACAAAGTGAAGCAAAATTTGAAAATCAAAATCATCAAGGGAATATAGTATAGGTAATTATAGTGATCTTATCAATACCTCCTCTTCGCGTTTCTTTCTCTCTTTCTCTGCTTCTTCAAATGCATCTTTTTCAATCTGTATGTCAGAAAGAAACGAAACATTAGATACAAAGTGGTCTGGCATCAAGATCATAAAGGCCGAAGAAGGACTTAGACAAACCTCTCTGTTTGCAAATACTTCCTCAACAACTTGTTTTGCGTACTCCGGTTCATCACATATCAAAACATTATCGTATATGGAACCTGCCTTAACCTGAATTCGGTACATAATGAACCCCCGTTAAATCTATAAACAACTTAATTAATCAACAGTTGCAACTTAGATATACTCGTTTTCTACCTGCCAAACTTCGATGCCTACATATTTTATCGGCTTCATCACATATAGATCAGGGTCATCTTCGAACTCTGAAGAACAGAAACATAAACAATTATTTAATATATATAAATCAAAAAAAATATTCCAGATTTGTAACTCAATGATTTTCTGCACCAAGGTAAGAGTTAAAACCTGGGTTGTCGATCCATGGGATCTTCCATTTTCCCTTGTAGTTAGGGTTTTTGATTCTCTGGAAGATGATAAAAAATTAGTACGAAGATTAAGATTTGAACCCCTTTTCTATCAACTTAGAAAGCATAATTAGCAAACCTTTTGCTTCCATGGCCCTTTATATGCGGGATTCGGAATCTTTGGCCTTCTCCATATGCCATCCTCTTCATCATCCCAGTTCTCAGGCTAGTAACAGACACAAACATGAACCACATAAACTTTACTTTCCTCGGCTTTTTTTAATAACATTAAGTTTGGACTATTGAAGCACTTAATCAAACTGAAGTAATTAACAAGTAAATTTTTTTACCTCTGAAGCTTTTGGATCGGGAATTTCAGCAGGAATCGAATCATAACCCTGAAATGCAAAACATACTTGCATCAATTATATCCACATTATAGAACAGATTTGACAACCATTGACCAGACATGTACAGAGATAGAGATATACCTCGGGTTTTACATCATTAGGATCATCAATATATTCTCTATCATCCCAATCTGCAGGCTGTGAAAGATGGCCATTGACAGATTTAGGAACTCAAAGATTTAAACAAATATCATCAAATGATCTTTAACTAGATGGGTATCAAGATTTGAAGTTCAAGATCGAACCTTTTTAGCTTTAACAGCCTTGATCTTTCTTGGAGGAAGGATATCCCAATCTGTATACATGCTTCCAGAATCCCTTTCTCTATTGTCAATCAAAATGCTATAGGTTGCATCGGGCCGAAGAATAAATGTATAGAAATGAGTTAGTTTATCCGTTTCACATTCCAAATCTTTCTTGATCGGATAATTCTGGCCTTGGTAAGAAAGAATGAGATGAAGCTTCTTTGTCTGTGAGCCACATAGATCCGGTCCAAACATCAAACTATGCAGACAAAAAAAAGAAACTGTTAATCAGCAAGAGTTACATTTCAAGAAACGGGTTCTTTTTTTCCCCTTGCCAATAATATAATTCAAGCAACGGGAACAAAAGCTAAGGTATATTCCAAATAGAGATACAAATTTCAAGAAACGTAAAAATAAGTGTAGTTTAAAGCATACCTGTAAGGAGTGTCCCCACCAAACTTCTTTTGATTGACGAATCCGGAGAGAAGCTTTATGTAGCCACCTCCACATTCAATGTCCTGTTCAAACTTTATAGAGTATTGTAGGACTAATGTTCTATTGGCGTTGCTGAACTCCGGTATCTTTGCAGATATAGCAAAGTGTTTGGCATCAGATGTTGTCTGAATGCCTACAAAACCAAAGGCCATCAAATTATTGTATCATTACCAATCTTGGGTATCAGATATTGTCTGAACTCAACAATTTCACATTACAGTGGATAGAAGAAACAATATTGTTCCTTTTCGAAATTTAATCAAATGCCAAGTCTGAGATGATACCTTTATCGTCTGGATCGCCGGGCCATTTCCCAGCTGTGTGCTTGAATGAACCTGCTTTTCCTTCACTGGCTTTCCAGTCCGATTTAACCCAACGCCGTTGCCACCCATCTTTTAAAAAAAAAATCAAAACATCATAAGACAACAGAACAAGATAGGTGGTAGTGTTTACTCAATTTTTTAGAATAGTTGCAACACAGTATACTGTATGTGGTAGCATTTAGCCATTTACTTCTATCTTGGAAAAATAATAATCCTTAACTCAAAGTTTAAATAGGCATGACATATAGTAGCATCATCATTCTTGTGCATTACTTACGAGTTTAGCTTTTTCTATCAATCATTTTCCAAAATGATATATTAACATATCTTTTTCTTTATGATAGTGGGAAAAGAACAGCAAAATCACAGATATGGGTCATGAGTTTATGAAGCCTGAGTTTATATTTCAGAACATGACTTTTTAAATTTCCAATATCTACCATTCAACATATGCAAACACATAAAACATAATATTTCCAAATAATACCCTCCCAACCCAAAATAACACATACACCATAAAGGAATCAAACAACCTGACAATACGAACTTGACCAATTTACTAAATCAGAACAAGTTAAGAGTGGTTGACATTTATTGTTTCAACTTCTATTCCTTCACAGAGACTCTTATCAACCAAACAGATCCCTTAAGGAATATTAAGATCACATCCATAACATAGGGAACAAAGGTACCATGAGATTGTTATATCATTTCCACACAAACCCATTTTCTCAACAAAAACAACAACAACAACAAAAGGACCACAAGAATGATTCCCCAAATGAGAAAGAAAAGAAGGTGAAAGGAAATAACAGAACAAAGTAAGAGAGCTCAATAAAGTCAACAAGCACCAAAACATAGCTTACAAGAAACAAAGAAAGTTACAATTTTGATCTCTTTGTAGTACACTTGTTCAGCACCCAGATGGAAACAATCTGAACTCTCAAGAAAAATCATTCATTTGAATCAACAATGGAAGTAACAGTTACTGATTTCAGCAAGTGTTCCTCGAGAATCAAACAGAACCCATATAAATCAACAAGAGAAACTGAGAAAGAAAAGGATGAAAATAACATGAATTGCACAAATACAACCATTATAAATGTAACTACACACAACCCATTAAAGCTTAATGTACAAAAATTGTAGCTTGACTTGATTCCTCACGACCCAGAACAATACACGAATCGGGTAAGAACTAAAATTGTGTTTTTTCAGTTGTTCACCTGAGATTTTCTCAGAAACCAAACACTAGACAACGAAACGCGGATTAAAAAAAAAGGAAGTACCTTCGAATCGCTCTTCGAAAATGATCTCAGATACCGAGCATTGCCCGAGAAAGGAAAACGAAAACAGCAGGCAGAGCACGAGGAGCTCAAGCTTGTGAGCTGAAGAAGAAGGTAAAGCTATGGCCGAAACATGCTGCGCCATTTCCAGGAATGGCCGAATCCGTATTGGGCTTCAATCCGATTGGCTGGTTCTCTTATAGAATATATGTTCATTCTTTGCCCATGTTTTTGGCGTTTATTTACAGTTGTGCCATTGGCATTATTTGCTTGTTGACTATTCTTTACCCCATTATAAGGGCAATTGACTATGTCAATCAGAATATAAATTGGATTGCAAAAAAGAATTTGACCTAACTTTGTTTTATAAGTTGGGTTCATCATATATATTTTTTTACACCAAAATGCAATAATATCATAATAAAAGTTCGATAAAATAATGTGTATGAAATCTTAGTACAGTAATTCTGATTCAAGTCTTCATTTAAAAACTAGCTGAGATCGAATAATCTATCATCTAAACTTATTTCTAATATTATTATTTTTGTCGACAATTTTTTTTAATAGTAGAATAATTAAAATGTTCACAAGTTTTGAATCTAAATATGGAAAATGAGTCTATAGAATATGACTGACAAGAAGATTATTTGTTTTAATTTATAACAATAAATATTAAAATTCCTGGGCCTGCCTCTAAAATGTGTTGCTATCAATCCATTTGAATGGAAAAAAAATATAAGGAAATTGAATATAATAAAGCAATTGGCTTCATCTATAATGGGAAAGTGGCATTTTGGTAATTTGTGAGTGGCACTATCTTGTGATGACATGTCCATATATGTAAATATCAGAGAACTTGGAAGGGTATTTTGGGAAATGAAGCTTGAAGACCGATAAGTTAGACTCTGCATTTCATTGACTTTGGACTCTTCAAAGTCTTCTCTAAGTCAATTCTCAGACAACTAATCATTTTCCACATATACTATCTTGTCCCATGACTGGACTACTCTGTCGTACATGTTGGGTTAGTAATTTAATTAACCCACGATTTTATTTTTAATATAAACTTATTTTGAAAATAATGTTATTACTTACAGTTGTATCTTGTATGTAATTATTTGTCTTGCCTTATCTTATGATATATTATGGCACATTATCAGATTTGATATGGTTGCTAAGCTATATACAAACTATATTTATTTAAAACTGACAGTAAAAAATTATTATTCATATCAGGTTTGAGTCTGTAAATTAGTATACTGTCTAATACAATTAATAGTACAAACATATTGATACATTATATAACTGGCAAAATTTCATTAAATTTTAAATAAATATTTCATTTCATTTTTTTTAAAGTTGGATTTATTACTCCTCAAAAAGGAAATCCAAGACTTCTTTGCCACTGATCGTACTACAAGGCATAAAGACACCATTAAATACGCTGCCGAAGTTTCTGACTCAATGTTGCTTAAGAACTTCAATGTTTACATTAAAGATTACCATATCACAAAATTAAATAATTTAAAGAAATAAGCTTTAATTTAATTAAAACCTATTAAAACCATGTTTTTTTTTTCACATCAGATCTATGACCTCCTAATGATGATTTATGAACAAAAAAATTGAGTTTAATCAGATATACTTCAATACTTAAACTTGACATGTTCAAGCACAGGCCAAGAGTCAACTACATTATCATAAAATTAGCAAATACTAATTGCATACACAACATTAATAATGCTATTTTTAAGAGCATACAGTATTATTATTATAATTTCCATGGCGGCTATCTGAAGCATTCTTGCTTAACCAAGAATCTAAGAGATTATTTTATTGAAACAAAACATCATATATTCAAACAGCATGCCAAAGACGTAAATAATCCTCCTTAATCAGGATTAATAACAACCAAATTGGGTTTGGAATAACTAGCAGCAAACATGTCAAGGTTTGAAAATTCTACTGATGCAGCTAAGTTCTCAGAAAGAGTGAAAACGGAGGAGTGGGCAGTCCAGATTCTTCACCTACTTGGCTTGGGGATGAGAAGAGATGAAGTCAACGGCAAGATTGACGGAGTTGATCTTGTCTGCTTCATTGTCTGGGATCTCAAACCCGAACTCTTCTTCTAATGCCATCACAAGCTCCACTGCGTCCAAGCTATCTAGCCCAAGATCGCTCTGGAAATTGGCATTTGGTGTAACCTGCAAAAACAAATCAAATAGATATCAAGACATCTCAATAAATACACAAAACCCAGTAAATCATATCCACGATCATGAGCCACGGAATGTTAATTAGAGCATAAAAGGAACTACATACTAAAGCAGATAAATGAAGTAAACAGGGAAATGCAGTGATCATCTACGTAACCACATCAAAGGAACTACATGTTGAATGAATATGATTGTTAGCATTAGTGAGGTTCATCTCAGGAGATGTGCGATATGCGTTCAGGAAGTGGAGCCTACCAATCAGCTCCACTAACTAAACAATAAAAGTTCGCATATCCTAATCCATACCTATATTGAGTCGCATTTCTTGATGTACTAAGCAAACTTTATTAATAACTCAATTAAAGGACTACAAGTTTTGGGCCCTTTTGGCTTTATATTAGTATAGACATAGCCTTCAGTGGAATATGACATGGCCAAATCATATAGAGTTCAACCTTGTATGCAAAACAATGGTATCGAATAGAGCAAGGTCGAAAAACCAAGCCAACTGACTAAAGGAATAAATACACAACCTTTATTTCTCCAGAAAGAAAAAGAGATTCATTTCTATTGAACTGAACAGAGTGCAAACTTACTGTAATGTGAAACTTATAGCCATAATTTTTACCCCTTAAATCTGGTGGATATGGGTAAAATAACACTTGAAAAAGACGCCTATAATACAATACCAATGTTTCAGCTATCAGTAAACACGGAACATTTGAAATCTAGAATCGATGTGCAGATACTGGTTAGAATCGCCTTAGGGATTAATAAAAATACTTGAAGGACTTTCAACTGGCTACAAGCACCTCAAGTTTGTGCATGACATGAAACACAGTCCTAAATGTATCCACCGTTAAACTTCAGCATTGTTTGATTCATTTTGTATAAGCAAACAAAAAAAAGGAAGAGAAAGGAAGCATTTCAAAGTCACAAAGATAAAACCCAGCAAATAAAAACGGGATTATACTTTTCTTCTTCTTTTGGTTATGACAGTCACAGAAATGAAACCGAAAAGGTTTTGGTGCACTTCACTAACGGATCCCTTGTGCTAAATAAAATTCCAAAGCTTCTACCTCGAGAAAAAAATGACAACTCTTTAAATCAGCTAACTTGGTGGGGTACATATATCAAAACCCAAAAAATCAGAATCAATGATAAAAAAATAAATAAATCAAAAGCTTCTCATTTCTCTTGCCCTTCACCAATTTTTCCAAAAAGCAAAGAATGCAGACATGAAACTACCAAGGATTACCCTGCTAAGTTAATGAGACACTATCCAATCATTTACTCCTTAAACACCAAAATCAATCAATTTGTGAAACATCAAAAACTTATAGAACCCAAATACCCACACATGTAAACAATCCCCATATAGCCATTTGGATTCAAATTTCAACAGTTTTTTTCTCTGAACATACGAAAGATCTCACAAAAACAAATAAATACAACACATTTTCAATCAAATTTCATCACATGTCCGCATGAGAGCCATACAAAACCCTAGAACCGATAAAAACGAGCTATAACTTGGGGGGCAAACGCAAATACGATACCTTGGAAGGATCCACCTTCTGAAAGTTCTTGACGACGGAGATAACCCGATCTGTGACCTCCGATTTGTCGAGGAAGGTCCCCCTCACCTCCTCAGAGAAGTGACGCCGTATCACATTGGCCAAGGTAGGCGAGAAAGGGACGTTATGGCTAGGGTTCTGGGGCAACGAGCTCTCCCTCACCCTCAAGTGCTTCAGAAAAGCCGCTCTCGCCGCCATTTTTACACTACACGAAGCTCTTCTCTCGCACGAGATTGAACCTTCTCTCTCGGTGTGTGTGCGCGACTCTTCTAGACTGAGCCAAGTGCGAGTACATATATATATATATCCTCTCCACTTCTCTCTACACGACGTCGTATCACAAGGAAAATGATTTTGTTCAATTCCACTAATAATTTGGATTTTAAGCTGATTATTTATGTAAATTAAAAGCATTTGACGGCAAAGCCACAACAAATATATGCATCTGGTTCTGAACTATAATTATATCTATATATCATCATCAATATACCCGAAAGTTGTAGTGAAAGATTGTAATGAGATCTTCAAATCATACTATGAACAATTGGTATTTTTGATAAGAACTTGTATTGTACATTAGAAATGGAAGTTCCTTATTGCGACAACAAGAATGTTTCACTGGGAATGTGTCAGCTGAGTTTAGTTCTCGTTATTACTAATCTGCCCTTCTTAGCGTAGAACAATCGTAACCTCGATTTCATGCTGCCTTCTTATTCCCAAATAGTAAGCCCAACGAGTACGTGTTTCCCTTCTGTGCAGCAGCTTCTACTCGTCTTCCTCCAATCTGCACGTCATTGACACCATCAAAACAACGATATCAAAAATTCTAATGACATAAGGAAGCCTAAACTGAAGTTCTGTCTCTACAATTAACATATACATTCAATGGCTAATTGCAGATATGGATATGGTGAACTATACAGCTTTTGCACTTCACTATCACAACTTTGAACTTCTGCATCCAGCTACATAAATTTTCAAAAATATTACACAACTCTTTTTTGCCAAATATAAACAAAAATGTCCTTGACCCAAATCTCAAAAATACTTTTTTTTTTCGTTTTTAAAAAGAAAAATAGTTTTATCTTTTAATGAGTCTTTTTACATCTACTCAACTGTTTTCTACACCTAATCAAATGTTTTTGGTAGTTATGAATTATTTTTAGATTAGACTCAAGGGCATTTTCGTCATTTTATGGCAAAAGAGAGCACCCTGTAATTTTTTGAAAGTTCAGGTAGCTGGACGTAAAAGTTTAAAGCTGGGGATAATTATGTTCAAAAGACGTACAGTTTAGTGTGGTTATATGCAATTATCCCTATATTCAATCTAGTTGTTTTCGGAAATACGATTTCCACATCCTAAAGATGGTGAATGACTTATAGAATAGAATGTATTTGAGGGTGTGGAGAATACCTTGTCCATGAGCCAGAAGCCGATGCTTGGCATGTACTGCACCAGATACATAACCGCTAGCACAGGCTGCGAGGCATAGCAAAGAGATGTTAACGATGTACATAATGCTAAGAACTGCAATTAATTGCAGTCTTGGTATATTCTTGTCAACTGGGTCTTCAGACAATAATTCTTTGTCGATGCAGAAAAACAAAATTTCAAAAAAGAGAGATCCGTAATAAAAAGATAGAACTACAATAAGTGGAATTAATATTGCAGTAGCCGTGCCATACCTGGTATGATATCCATGCTTCCTTTAGACCATGAGTGGCAGCAATGATTGTCAGCTCTGCACACCTTTCTGATGGCACACGTTTCTGTTGGAACATTAAATTTGGGAAATTCATAACGAATCTTGTTTACATTACCTTCTACTGTTAACCACGATCTATATATTATTATAGCAAATAATTTCACAATTTTGATCGGTTGCATATTATGAAGGGTCAGCATACTTAAATTATATAGTTTTCACAGGAAAGCTAATTGAAAAATGTAATGCTAAAAGGAACTTGCCTCAGAACTCTTCTTCCCTGAGGTTGTTGCTCCAGAACCATTTGATGTTTCGATAGGCCCGGGACAAACAACAGTGACGTGTATTCCTTTTTGATACAGCTAGTGTTGTCAAGATTAACAAACATAATCAGGAGATATAAAACTGTAAAAAGTTTTTTGCAAGGAAAAAAAAATGGTCAAAGATCCAAAATGATGTCATTTCGCTTTATTACTTTAATTTGTATTAAGAAGTTGCTTTAGCATAATTAGTACACAATCTTCACAAGTTCAACTTCTATGATGCCAAGAAAAACTGTTAGAAACCTCGGAGCGCAATGAATGGAAGTATCCATTTAGAGCAAATTTAGTCGCGGAGTATACAGCTTGGCCTGGTGCAGGTGTCTTTCCTGCAGCACTGCTCATCTGATTCAAACACCAGAAGAAATCTAGAGATAAGAGGAAAGTAATAATGAACAAAACAAAACCTAAATCTTTATTGAAAACTGAAACTATAGTGTGTATATATATATATGATGTAAGGATTGGATAGAGAGAAAGATATACCAAGATTTACTGTACATACCACAACAAAATGACCCTTTCCTCGTTTCAACATGTAGGGTGCAAGAAGACGTGTTAGAGATATTGTCCCAAAGACATTCACATCGAATGTAGCCTATTTGCAAGACAAAGAGAGATTAAGCGTGCCTACTTGGAAAATCTGTAGTCAAGAATCAAGATAATTATAATTTTACTGTGCTCTGTGCATTTGAAACAGACTCTGAAAGAGTACACTTGTGAGATAGCCTGCCTCATTATTAATACCTTAAGACTTTCCTCAGTTACTTCCAAAGCTGATGTTTTCTGCTCGGAAAAAAAAGGACAAAACATTGCATAAAATAACAAAATACATTCATAGGTTAAATAAAGCACTTATCTAATAATAAAGTACGTATGACTAATTTTCTTCTTGAAAATGGAAATTCCGCTCTTACAGGGCGCTCGAAAGCAGCGTTATGAATCATATAATCAACACCAGCTCCAGTGAAAAAGGACTCCGCCTTCTCCACAGCTTCCCTGAGAATTTCTTCATTCGATGTCAAATCCAACGGTAAAATCTTCACTCCATCAGGCGCATGTTTACCTGAAAGTATGCATTTCCACGCATCAAGAAATATGAGAGAAATTGTTCAAATTTCAGAGGGATTATAATCGGTTTTGCTGAAGAAATTTACCTTTAAGTTCACTCTTGACTCGCTCTAATTCAGCTTCGTTTCGTGCAGATAAAATAACCTTAGCACCTAAACTTGCTAATTGTTTAGCAAGAATCTCACCTTCAAATCCACCATTTAGAGAACCAAATGAGTCACTCTACACTACACATAATATTGATTATAACTAAGAACAGCCTAAACGCAATAAGGTTTAAATATTGTCTGAACAAGAATAAAATTCACCTTTGTCTTGTCCTAAACATAGCATTTCAACTACTGAACCACACCATTCTCAGAAGAAAAAGTAAAAACATACCAAATCAACACACATCATACCCAGATTACAGGCCAATTTCAGAAACACCACCATAGCTTCATTAACAAAAATTAACCAAAACAAAAGAACTCAAAGCTGCATACCTATTCCGCGGCTGGCTCCGGTTACCCAATAAACCTACCAGTTGAACAAAAATTCAGATTTTTTTTAAGAACAAAGCATACAATTTCGATAATATCAACGAACTGGACTGCCAATTATATCCATAAATGTATAAAGCACTAACTTTATCCTCAATCTCTTCGCGCTTAGCATGCCCTTTCGACATCAACGTGAAATCCCCTGAATCGCAAAATGAATTTGAGAAACTGACAGAAAAAAATTACAACTTTGTGCAGCTAAATTATTGATTAAGCAGAAATTAAATGTATATGAAATGGAAGGAGATGATTAGGTTCTATGCGAGATTACCATAACCAGTAGCGAACTTGAAGATTACGAAGGCGAAGCCCAGAAAGAGAGAGGAGGCTATGAAGTACCAAAGGTCCGCCATTTTCACTTCACAGAGCAGTGCTCGATAACTTCGGAAGATACTCTCTTTGCAGTGTTCAGGAAACGCACCGTTTGATGATTCCGAATTGCATAATAACTTTATAAATTGTCATCATCATACAAAATTAATAAATTTTTATAATATCTCAAGACTACTCGTCCTCCTGTAATCCTAGAAAACATCAATTTTTTCAGTTGTTTTTAGACATTTAAAACAAATATAATTATTTTAATTAAAAATAAACCAACCCATATATTACCTGTAGCATCAAAATGGACTTAACCTGACAATAATTGATTTTTAACTAACCTTCAATAAATATACTCATCCCTACCATATAAATACATCAGCTCAGGTTAATAAAAGCTCAGAAGAACAAAAACTGTAGAATATGTTCTTACAAAACAACAAGATACCACCTACACTTTGTTTCACACTAGCTATTTGCAGACATTGCTGTGCTGTACTTGTGTTTAAGGTAAGCTTTAATGAAGGGCTCTAATTCTCCATCCATTACAGAAGATACGTCCGAGGTCTCCAACCCAGTCCTCGTGTCCTTAACGAGTTTGTAAGGATGGAACACGTAGTTACGTATCTGCTGCCCCCACTCCGCCTTCACTGCATCTCCCCTTATCTGCTTGATCTCTGATGCTCGTTGCTCTATCGCTATCACCAACAGCTTTGCCTTCAACCGACGCAAAGCCTTGATCTTGTTTGACAGTTGTGACCTCTCCTCTGCATTGTGTTCATACCAAAAAAAAAATCCATTAAAATCGGAACCTAAAGAAGATGGATTAAGCATCATATCATGGGTTAATTGCATATTATACCCTTCAAAAAACTGAAGATAGTTCTTTTTTGCCAAAAAAACGAAGCAAATGCTCTTTGACCGTAATCTCAAAAAAATACCATTTTTTCCTTCTTTTTAATAGTTTTATATTTAAGAAGTTTTTTACAGCTTCTCGACTGTTTTCTACATATAACCAAAATGTTTTTGGTAGTTATGCAGTCTTGTTCGAGAACGAGGTCAAGGGCATATTCGTTATTTTCTAATGAAAAGAGATGTTTATTATTTTGAAGGTTCAGGCATTTGGATGCAAAAGTTTACAGTAGTTGGTGGTTATGTGCAAAAGACGTATAGTGCGTAATAATTATATGCAATTAACTCTAATATCATATGAGAGTAACTGCGTTGTATCAGAATTTGATAGCAGCTGAGATTATTAGCCGTGTAGGAGCTAAGCAAACCTGTACAGCGAACAGAGATGCCGGTAGGGATGTGAGTAAGCCGGACAGCAGATTCAATCTTGTTCACGTTCTGGCCTCCTTTCCCACCAGCCCTTGAGAAACTATACTCGAGGTCCTCCTCGGGTATTTCAACATTTGCAGATTCTTCTGGGAGAAGTGGCATTACTTCTACGCCTGCAAAGCTTGTCTGCATAATACAACTTCTAGTCAGAACTTGAAAACAGAACAAATAATCTCCCTTGACAACACAAAGAGCCAGAACAACATCACGGACAAGGGTGTTTTCGTCATTTCAAACACAGATTGGTGGAATTGGGGTAAAATGTCACACACTTTTTAAACTTATGGGTAGTTGGTTGAGGATGGTGCATACTTATGGGGTAGCTGAGTGATATTATCCCTAAAATATGATCTTTAACAACACAGCCTGAGTAACACCAGGGACAAGGGTATTTTCGTCATTTCACACCCAAAAGTTGACAGGATTGGAATAGTAGTTGGCTAAGAATAGTCCGTACTTAGGGGGATAGCTCAGTGAGATAATCCCTAGAATATATTTTACTATTGACAAAGTATATTTTGAAACTCTGTCACTTGGTCAAAGAAAAAAATTGAGTTACCTGGCGAAGACCTTTGGCATTGAAAGGAGATTGACGTACAATACGATGTGTTCCTTTCTCACCGGATAAATACCCATAAGCATAACGGCCGTCGATTTCAATGGTGGCTGACTTAATTCCAGCTTCATCTCCCATGGATTTTTCAACCACATTTGTCTTGTACTGTTGTTTCTCTCCCCATCTCACATACATCCTCAGGAGCATGTCGGCCCAATCCTGCACTGCCAATTATCAAAATGTTTACACTATAAATGTGATGTAAATATGGAGCCATCACTTTGGAGAAAGAAAAATATTATTTACCTGTGCATCAGTACCTCCAGCACCGGCTGTGATAGTGACAACGGTGCCTTCTCTGTCATATGGACCAGAAAGAAGCTCAGTCAACTCAAACAGATCCAGTTGCTTGTTCAGTCCTTTGATAACATTGATTGCCTCTGTAAGAAGCCCGTCATCTACAGAATCCATCTCCTCAGTTAGCGCAACTATTGTTTCTGCTTCTTCAATCTGCATTCAAAGTATTAAATCGAATATATTTGCATCCACAACACAAAAATGAGTAACTCACTAAGCTAATGGCAACTTCAACATTGTTATGTTATCAGTTATATTTCCATCCAAGGAGTAAGAATAAAGGGTTAATTGCAGATAGATATTGAGCACTATACGTCTTGTGTACATAACTATTATACCCAACTTTACAACGTTATTTTCAGCAACCTACACTTTCCAAAAATTGCATATAACTCTTTTCGCCAGAAAATGAAGAAAATGCCTTTGACCCTAATCTAAAAAAAATACCACTTTCTCATCTTTTTAATAATTTATTCAACCATTTTCTACGTCTAACCAAATTGTTTTTGGTAGTTATGAAGTCTTTTTTGGGTCAAGGGCATTTTCATCATTTTTTTTGTCGAAAGAGCTATATTGAACGTTTAGGTAGCTGGATGGATGTAAAAGTCTAACGTTGTGGATAGCTATGTATGTCCAAAAGGCGTATAACACGCAATAACTATTTCTAACTAACCCAAGAATAAATAAAAAATACCGATCAATTTACACTGGTTGAATCTAATGTGGAGGTTTAATTATGAATTTTTCTTCTTAGTATGGCTCCTTAATTGTCACACATCAGAAAATATTTAGTACTCAGCAAACCATGAACTTTTACACAGTTGGTTATCAGAAATTAACATTCATAATCTGAAAGCAACTATAGGGCAAGAGTAATATAAACTTTAAAAGGGGCAACAAAAAAGATGATGTAGCAGACCTGTGTTTTGAAACCGGTAAGTGTCTGTATCTTATCCTTAACATCAGTAAGGGCTTGAAGGGTTTCTTGAGCTTTAGCACGGTCATCCCAGAATGAGCTTTCAGAGGCTTTCGACTCAAGATCTGCAAGTTCTTGCTCTAATTGCTTAACATCGATAGATGCTATAATTTCTCCAACACGCGCTGAGGTAGTTTCTACGTCCTTCCTTAGGGAATAAAAATCTGTTGACAATACCAAGACAATCATGATTTTTAAGGAGAGTGTTCCAAAAACACTGAAGATATATCTTGGTTTTTTTTCACAATATTGGTGCCAATAAATGTAGTAAACTCATTGATGAAGAACTAAGAGAACATTACCACATATAAGCATTTATTCCCTTAAACAAAATTTGAAGATGCTTAACAAAAAATCTGGAATTGGAGTACTGAAAACATATACCTTGTGTTGCTCTTTCTGCTGTATCGGAGCTGACCTCCACATTAGTTTGGCTTTCAGGTGCACTAAACACAGCTGAAGAACACATATATTGATTCAATTAAACAAATAATGAGAAGAAGAAGAAGAAAAAAAAAATCTAACTTGATATAGGAACCATACTTGAATCAATGTAGAGAGCCAGAAGAAATACAAATCATAGGATCAAAGAGCATGATCCATGGTTGATGAACAGTATTAATATGATTGTAATGAGACTAAGCACACCCAATTAATCACAAATACAACTCACAAAGTTCATGAAGAATTTCAAAATAACACCACAATACGAACAGAACCCAGAAGAGTTCGGAAAAATTAAGCTAAATCCAGAAAAGCTTCTACTAAAAATCGAAGAAAAAATGAAACGAGCAATGCCAAAACTGCAGAAATGCTTCGAATTCGCATACCAGAAGGGCGAGAGCGAGAAGGGACCGAGAGAGCTGAAGAGAAGGCGAAGGAGAGAGCAGGCTTTTTCGGCAGCAAAGGTCGGAGTACACAATTAAGTGATGGTCTAAGCTGCGGAGGTGAAGGTGGTGGCGACGCCGCTATCGGTGACCAGAACAGAGGTCGAAGCAGACCCTCCATGGCTACGGAGGCAACAGAGCTAAAAGCTAACCCACACGAACATGTATCGGCAAAGATAACATGACACCTCAGCATCTTCACATTGCCACGTCACCACATATTGGCGCCATGTCACCCACATGATTTTCAAAAATAATTTATTTGGAGTGCCATATATTCAATAAAAATCAAACATATTTTTCTAAAATCAAACAAATTTAGAGGAAAAAAAGGTTTTACTTTTTCCTGTATTTTATTATTTGAATGTGAAAATAAGAAATACAAATAATTTTCAAAACATTAAATTAATTTAAAAGCCATAAAGAATTAATATTGTTATGTTTTTTTACTTTTAATACGAGTACTAATTACAAAAAAAAAAAACTTTCAATACACCATGTATATATTTATAAATCTTGACTATTTTTCACCTTATTTTTTTGACTTATAATGTCAATTAAATTTAACAGAAAACGAATTCATTTTCTATTATTCGAGTCAGTCTGTTGTGTATACGACTTTCTATTTTTTCTAAAATCGAATATATTAAGCTTTCTGCACCATTTACAATTCGTGATTGTCATTCAAGTTTCATTAATTTAAAAGCCATGAAGAATTAATATTGATATGCTTTTTTACCTTTAATACAAGGATTAATTACAACAACAACAAAACTTTCAATACACCATGTATATTTATAAATCTTCACTATCTTTCAACTTAATTTTATTATTATATATCGTCAATTAAATTTAATTGAAAACGAGTTCATTTTTCACGGTCTGTTATATGAACGACTTTCTAATTTTTCTAGAAGTCAAATATATTATGCTCTTTGCACCATCTACAATTCCTGATTATCATTCAATTTTCATTATAATAACTTAATCCTCTTAAAAAATATATATACATAAGATACAATAAGTCTTGGATACACAATTTGAGCTATATTTATATATCAATGACCACATTTCACATTTCTTCACTATCCAAAGCACAAAACCAGAACCACTTGCTAAATGTTCATGCTTGCTTTCAAGGACTGCAAGACTTGCTTGAAAGCGACTTTCTTCGCCGTCTTCTTATCCGCGGCCGTGGAAGTATGCTTATGCGTCCCCCCGTTAGCCTCAACCTCGACCGTGATCGCAGCCACGCCATCACTCACAGTCAATGCGGGCTTTTTTAGAGTAAACCCGTTTCTCTGGCACAACTCGTTCAGCTCTCTGACCGGTTGGAGCTTTAGTGTCTGTGGTGTGACCAGAGGTTCTAAGAGCGGCCTGATGCTCTCAAACACTTTCTGCTTGTTGAACCCAGAATCAACGAGTATCGCTCCCGCCAGAGACTCCATCACATCTCCGAGCACCTGCAAAAAAAGGGTTAAGTTCATAAACTCATGGCGGTGAAACATATATGTTCAGAAAGTATCGGTCATTTTAAGTCGTCAGCAAAATGTACCGATAAAGAATTTTTCCGTTTGCAATCCGTTAAATTTCACGCTTTTAAGACCATACGAGTTGCACATGCAGCCCATATTTTTGGAATTCCCGAAAATACCCCTCTCCAAAGTAAACCATAAACTATTCAAACCATAAACAACGAACCCTAAATATCCTCCCCAAATCGAACCCTAAAACTATCATTTCCCCCAAATCAAACCCTAAACTACTCTTCCCATAAATCAGGGGGCAGAATGGTCATTTCATTAAAAAACTAACGGTGTTAATCAGTTTGCAGACGGAAAAATACATGAAGGGTGTTATTTACAGGCGCAGTAAAACACCGTTAGTTCTTACAAAACAAGTATAAGATCACAGCTAGTTTATATGGTCTTCCCAAAAAAAAACATCTTATGAAAAAAAAAATCCTATGTTATTGTAATGAAATGATGACATGAACATTGTTGATGAGTATCGAACCTTGGGGAACGAAGTCTCACATTCCCACCCAAAAGTCGACTGCGAGGATGTGTTCTCGAAGTCAATGACGGTTGCTTTTATGTGTTTGTGGAGGTTGTGTGAAGCATGGAGGATGTGCTTGTGAAGTCCAGCCTTTATGGCTGATTGTGCGTAGCAATCGTTGTTCACTGAAGCCGATCTGAGGTCTGTCAACAATCCGGGTGACAACCCGGGATATGTATTGTATAAATATACGGTGATTAGATAATCCAACACCGAGTCCCCGAGGAATTCCAGTCGCTGCACAATCGTGGACAAATTAAGAGCAGTGATATATATAGATTTGACAGAATGTATATCAGAAACATAAGTACAGAAGAAATCATCACAAAATAACGAGAATTCTTCTAGACATCAAAATCCACGAAAAATATGAAGTTCCGCAACAGAAAAAGAACATCCTATAAAATTGGGAAAATCTAAGTCAGCTAATCCAAAGCATGCGCCATTCTCATCAACTTTGGGGTGTGAAGTGACAAAAATACCCTTATTTTTGTTGTTTTATTTTCATGAGGGTGTTTTCGTCATTTCAAATCCAAAAGATGACGGGTTAAAGTGAATTGAGACTACAAAAAGACTTATAGGTTGTCAAAGAAAATGGATAATTGCAAAAACAAAGTACCATGTACTATCAACTTGTTGTGACCCTGAACTTATAGGTCGTTGCACTTTGGGTCAATTTATTCCAAGGGCAAAATCGCCATTTCAGAACAAAATGACACAGTTCAGCAAAATACAAGAAGTTCAGGTCAGAACAAACAACAGCTAGAAGATAATGGCACCAACATGCGAAAAAATGACGATACATGGTACTTTTTTGCAGTTAACCCAAAAGAAAATCCCATAAAATCAAAAGCAAGCACAAACGAACTTAACTAAAAAATCCTTTGATATAAAGGAACAACTAAATCATGATACCTGATAGCATCTTGGGATCTCGGGAAGCATGTAAGAGCCATGAGTCAATGCTTCAACTAACAATGACGGGTGGCAGAAATTGTACTTCAATAAGGTCTCTAAATGACCGACATTCAAGATCTGCTCCGCTGGTACTTGGAAAGTCTCATACGGTAATGTCAGAAGATCGACCTCTATGCCAAGCCATTTCATGAACAACAATGCCGCCATTTCACCACCACAGCTCAGATATGCACCGATCAATGCTTCAACAACATCAGCAACGGTCTTACTTTTCATCGTTTTTCTCCCCTTGGTTACATACATTTTATTCTCACCAGAAATCAAATCTTCAGTTACTTCATATTTTGCAGATTTATCTCCGGGGATGATCCACCCTTTAGGGTCAAAACATTCATTGCGAATAAATCCCTACAATTTTTATAGAATGACAAGTATCAAATTTTAGAAAATTATATACACACTATAAAATAATTAATTCCAATATAAAAGATTTACCGGAATTTTGCGGTCACATCCCCTGCTGCAAAGTGCGACATTTGAAATTATTTTTTCTCTCATGATACTGAGAAGGCCTTCGTGATGATTTGGGTATTTTTGGAAAAGCTGTTGGCTTACAGCATATTTGAGAAACGAGTCTCCCAAAGTTTCAAGAGATTCAAGATGAAACTTCTCTTGACACTCTTTGGTGGTTATGGCTTCCAAGACCTACATAGCAATGAAATAGTGAATATTCATCAAGAACACATTGCTCATGATGTTAATCTTAATCTTGATCATACTATTTTCTCGAGAGTTGAAGTTACAGTAGATTACCTTCATGGTTGGAATTTTGACATTCTGCAAGCAACGATCTGAGGGAATCTTCGCCAAGTTAACAGCAACGAGTACAGACTCGATCCGATGCATTATTGAAGGAACGAACGAGAAAGTATAAACAGTAGAGATTGATGTTTGAGACAAAAGTATTGAACATAGCTCAGCCGGTAATTCAACAATTGCATTACTCGGTTCTGTAATCAGCATAAATAAAAAAATAAAGCTTCGAGTATAATATACTATTTCCTCTACATTCAATCAACTATACAAACAAACAAACAAAAAAATCGAACCTTTCTCCTTTTGTGGTCGGCAGTGGCTAAGGTAATTTTTCACCTTATGAATGTGTCTTCCTCGGAACAAAGATTGTTGCTCAAAGCACAACTTAATGCCATATCTGCAATAAAGTTACTAGCATGAATTTTGATCACCCGTGCGCGCGTGTAATCGATAGGTAGTAAAATACGTACCGTGTTCTATAGTACTCCTTGTAGGAAATGACCGTTCCATCCCTCTGCCTCAAGAGCGAGTTCCCATCTAGCTCCTTCAAGACACCGGTGATGCAATATATATGGCCATTGTGAGGAGTGTAAACAAAAGAGTTTAAGAACATGCACATGCATACTGAACCGTCTTTGGTTTGGACTTGAAGATGATGAACATTTGGAGAACAGTTTAAGCAATCGTTTTGATCCTTGTTGTAAAGAAAAGACGGCGAATAAACCGATA
>JAYMSW010000345.1:0-24356 GCA_036897725.1 Erodium texanum | reverse complement strand
TGTATTTTAAGTCTTTTTTGTATTTGATCTCATATCTTAATGTTTAGGATTTAATGTTTATAGTTAGAGTTTAATGTTCATGGTTTAGAGTTAGGGTTTAGGATTTAGGGTTTAGAATTTAGGGTTTATAGTTTAAAATATATGTTTCACTGATCTTGTTTTGTAGATCTCGAGAAAAGAAAAATATTGGCGTTGGAACGAAGTCAATCGGAGTTCAAACGAAGCGGGAATAAATAAAATAGTAAAATAGTGAAAGTTAAGTCATTGCACCAAATCGTGACAAGTGACACCAATAATTTTAAATAAAAAAATGAGTGGCTGAAATTGATCCGTTAGTTTGTATTTTAAGCTTCGTTTGTATTTGAACTCATGTCATCACAAAAAAGAAAACACATTCATACCTTCAATTTTGTATATTCGCCATCCTATTCCTATATATCTCCTCCATGCATCTTTATTTCCTAATAAATTTGAGCAGTCCCGTCGAGTTCAACAAGTTTGGTCCAATTAAATAGATACGCCATACAGCTTCAATCTATGCGATTCTGGATCAAACTCCACCCTGTCAACTCTCATCCTACCTACATTATCATTTTAGTATCATTCAAGTCCTTCAAAATATATACGATTAAAATTTGTTTCGTTGACTCATATATAATTTTTTTAATCAACTTAATACAAATGAATAAAGAACATGCTAATGTTTTTAGAGTTCATTTGTAATTTAACTAATGCCATGATGTATCAATTCCAAAAATCATAAGTTTCGTTAAATACATATTGCTGCTGATCAAAAATAAATAAATACAAAACATACCAACGTTTTTGTTAAATTATATAGTCGATGACTGTACCTTTTGCTAGCGAACCCGGTAAACCGGTATTGTATTCAATAAGACCCTGATGATAATCTACCACCACACTACTACCGCTAAAGATCTGCCAAATAATTAACAGAAACACGCAAAAAAATAAAATTGAAATGTGAATTAATTAGTAATTAAATCAGGAATTAAGCTAACTGAAAGACATACACCAGCTGCTGCCCCCGGACCGGGCTGTGGTACTAGACCGGGTACTGGTGCTGGACCAGGCTGTTGTGCTGGACCGGGCTGTTGTGCTGGACCGGGCTGTGGCTGTAGATTTTTCGACTGGAAACACCCCATATAATCTTCTTTCTTATGTGATCAAGTTGTCGTGATTTCTGACCCATATGTTAATTTTCAAGTTTATTAATATAGTTCATGGACTAATTATAATAATTAAATCTGTATGCATGCCTCCATTCAATTCCCAAATAAACGAGTCTAAAAAATCCGAAATAAATTTCTTAGTCACTAAAATATCTGATAATTATATTCATAAATATGAAATATTACTATTAAATTTGAATGAATTATGTAAAATAAACTTGATAATCATAACCTTGCTGTGTTCTCAGTTTTAGGCCAAAAATAGTTTGTGACATCTCTTCTGATTCTTTGTAGATTCATGGTGATTCTGTGCATGCTTTTTGGTTAAAGTTGTATTAGACAATACTAATTAATTTGATATCAGTTTGAAGTAATATGATATCATTTTGGTTGGATTGGTCGACATAACGAGGTTAGAAATGTCATATTTTATCTATCAAGTGAAGAAGTATGTGCGTACCTTATTGAAAACTAAAAAAATATATTTTTATGAGAATTAATATTTATAAATATAAAGTAAACATTGATCTTTTAGAATGAAATGTGGTATCAAGGGAGAGATAAAGTGATAGTTTTACCAAGAGGGGAGTAACATTTTCAAAAAGTAAATAATACCTACTACGAAACGGAAAAAAAAAAAAATAGACACAATTTTTAAAAAAGAGATTACTTCCAAAATTGAAGAAAATAATTGATGTTGGTTCCAAAAGTGGAAGAGTAAGAGATGGAACAATGACTCACAATCCATTAACAATCAAACATAATGGCTTCACCCCAGGCATGGAAGTTACATTTTGAAGCTGTACTCACTATTGCTCACCTAATTATGAACCACGACCCGATCTCATAGTTGCTGCAAATGTTGTTATATCCATACATGCGAGCCACTGAGTATTGCAGCAAGGACAAGGAGACATCTGAGGATAGGGAACTTTGATACAACAAGAACATTCTTTATTGCATCTGAACAAGCTACTAACATTAACACAGCATGTTTGGTATACAGTGATACTATTACGAGGCAAGTGTAGCTGATCACAGATCATTGGAAAAGAGACACTCATCTACAAGTTGCCTAAGGTTGGGATTCTCCAGTGCAGCAGCAACCCTTTCTTTATCATTCAACTGCTTGTTTACTACAACAAATACAAATTGCAATTTTTCGCATTAGTATAACAGTAATATAGTACAAGTATCTTCAATATAGCAAGCACAAAACATCGAATTATGTATATCTGAGACTAAATGATATTCTAGGACTTGTTCAACTTCACCTGATACTTCATCGGCATGAGATCCGGGAGCTACTTTGATGTCGACCTGTCAGAAGCATTGAATAAGTGGCTGGGTGGGTATCAGATATTGAATCTATGCTACAAGGATTAAATCTCTCAAGACCAGTGGAAGCTGAATATAAACAACACTAATATAATAATAATCAAGAACGTCCTAAAACTAGACTTGCAGATAACTTTGGGGCATGTGGACAATATAAATTTGGGAAAACCTCAAGAGCCATTCAGTGGTAAGTATTAACCTAGCTAATGTGTAAGAAAAAGTGTATGCTCGATAGCAGTTTCAGTCTGTCCAATGAATGGATTATACAAGCACAATTCAGGTGATTGAGTTTTCATCTACACAGTGGCATAGCCAACAATACAAAATGAAGTGGACTTTAAGAACTCTTTCTCAAAGCACAGAGGCTATGATACTTGGCATTGCTCCCTCTGCAAAGTTATGTATATTACACTATACTTGGCATAACAAACTATGCAAAATGAAGGGAACCTATCAAGGGTTGTGGGTGAAGTGGCGGAGGCTTCATGTAATAAGCATGAGGTCACTGGTTCCAATCCTCATACTTGCGATATTGCAGTTCCCTTCTTTCCAATAAAAAAAATGAAGGGAACTTTAAGAACTCATGTTCAGAGAACAGAAGTTATGATACTTGGCATTGCTAGAAAGGAAATGACCAAGTCAAGGCCCTGGTTATCCCTTCCTCTACGAAGTTATGTATATCACACTGTACTTTATTAAAAAAAAAAAAAAACTAGCATTTTGTCAAATCAATATGTAATAATGAAGATCAAAGACAGTTTGGATACCCAACTTCATCAATAGTCACATGTCAAATATCAACTCCAGAAAAACAAATAACCTTGTACCACTAGCTGATGTAGTCAAACATCGGCTTCTCAGATGTATATGTGATAATTGGACTAACCTATATGTTTAACTCAATCAGGTTGCTATAGCATCTGTATGAGAACAAAGGAACAAATATTTGATATTCACCTTAAATCAGGTCAACAGGAACAGCAACTGACCTTAAAATGTGGAGGAAAACAATCTTTCAGTTTAACTCTCAGGCATAGGCCAATCACAGTGGCCATGCTGCAATGCTGGATGGTTGGAGTGAAAGTGATCCTACAAATGAGACAAGTTTCAGTACTGTGACTTAAAATTGTGACATCTAACAACAATACAAGAAGCGTGCAAAATTATAGATGGAATTGGACAATTCAATTTGCACTGTAAATAAGATTACATCTCAGTTACTTGAAAAGGAGCACCAATATAATGCAATAATGCATTTTAGGCATGATTATACCATAAACCACAAAATTCAAGTGGTTGATTCAATGTCAGGAACTGATTTATGCTATAAAGAGAAACTGAGAGGCATAACAATTGAAATACTCACAAAATACGCCCGAGCTTCTCATCCACAGTGATTGATTCCTCTGATAGAACACTGAGCTGCTCTAAAGAGTACGGATGTTCTGGATCTCTAATATCCCTCACGAAATTTGCCAGCATGAGTCAAAGATCACAACTTTTCCCGAAATTGGAAAGCCCCAATCAAGTACAAAATTCTAAAAGCAGCAAATATATAACCAAAAATCACCAAAAAAAACTGTTTGGTTAGCGAGAAAATTTGAGAAGTCAAAAGCCCGAGTGTTAGCAGCTCAAGAAAGAAAATGTTGAAACTACCATCTGGGTTAGCTTAACTGAGCCTTCCAAATACAAAAACCGATATAACAGGATTAAATCAAAACAAAAAACGGAAGATCCAAATAAAGTTTCATTTCCATTTTCTCGGGAAAAAAAGGATATCATAGATTTCAAGAGGATCAACGGCATCGTCAGCGTGGAGGTCTTCGGTGCGAGCGACCCTCTCCTTCTTGGCGTGAACCACAGGGTTCGCATTAATCAGACCCAGAGTCATCTCTGCGCTTCCCTGTTGTGTTGAAGGACTTAATAGACTCTTTTGGTTCACGGACCTGCGTTTAGATTCTTGTTTATATATTTCTCTACACAACAAACAGGGGATGGATTTGCAAAGGGTGGCTGATTCTGTGGGTAATATTTTTGATGAGAAATTTAACAACTTATTAAGTATAAAAAGAAGAATTATTTTTCTTGAAGATTAATTTTTAATGTAAGTTCTTAATAGTATTATTTTATATAACAAAAGAAACCACATAATCCACTTTGTATTAGATTAATGATGATGAAACTAGTTTTTCTTTTCCCTAAAGTAAATATTAATTTCGAGTTATATAGATGATGATATTTAGTATGTGAAAATATATACTAATTGTTAAATATTTTCCCAAAACAAAATTGATACCATTCACCATTTTCCCAAACAACCTGATATATTATAATCTCTTCCAGATTATACTAATTTTCCTTATTCGACGTGTATTATTGCAATTTTCCTTTATGGTAGGAACCAAAACGTGCTATACGGCGTCGTATAGTCTCGTTTTGGGCCTTTGGCCCCCACACACGTCGTCTTCCCCGAACTCGCAGCATTATTACGACAGCAAGGATAAACCATTGCCGATCAAAGCGCAGCTCGAAGAAAATGGTCCACAGTGCCTATGACTCCTTCCAGCTCCTCAGCGGCTGCTACAGCAAGATCGACACCATTCAATGTTACGGCTCTAAGCTCCTCCTTAGCTGCTCCGATGGATCCCTCCGAATCTACGGTCCTGAATCCTCCGGATCCCCGCCGTCCGATTACCATTCCCAGACCCAAGAGCTCCAGAAGGAGCCGTACGTGCTGGAAAAAACTGTTTCGGGCTTCTCCAAGAAGCCAATGATCTCAATGGACGTTTTGAGTTCCAGAGAACTTCTGCTTTCGCTCTCCGAATCAATCGCTTTCCACCGCCTCCCCAATCTGGAAACCCTCGCCGTTATCACTAAGGCGAAAGGTGCGAATGTGTATTCCTGGGACGATCGGAGAGGGTTTTTGTGCTTCGCTAGACAAAAGAGGGTCTGTATCTTCAGGCATGATGGTAATTCCTTTACAAATTTATGATGCTTAGATAATTTTAGTTGAAGAGAACTATGCTTCTTTATTTCTGATTCTGGGAAATTATGGGGGTAGAAATAAAATAAATAAATTTGGATGTTGTAGCATCCTAGGGATGGAAATTGGAAGATGGAAGTGTTTGCTTAGAGTTCACTAAATTGTTCCCTATTTGTCTAATTCCTGAGAAATTGGGGGAAAGGAATCATAAATTTGGGAAAATGAAAGTACTTGAATGAACCATTTTGCCTAGAAATCAAATCTGGTTGAAGAACTCTAGGGGATGTTAATTTTTGTTGTGTATCCAGGGGGGCGAGGATTCGTGGAGGTGAAGGAGTATGGAGTTCCAGATACGGTGAAGTCCATGTCTTGGTGTGGAGAAAATATATGCTTGGGGCTTAGAAGAGAGTACGTCATACTGAATGCCACCAATGGTGCATTGGCTGAGGTATTTCCTTCTGGGAGGATCGCGCCACCTTTGGTAGTGTCACTTCCCTCTGGCGAGCTTCTCTTGGGAAAGGTACTCTCTTTTCCTTGGACCTTATCCCTATGACTTAGGAACTTCTGCAAACTGTTACTTCCACTGTCTTCATTGGTGACCTCTACAGTTTGTTGGTTAAAGCTGTTTATCTTTTACAAGCAAGAGTCAGTGCTCTATTCCTCATCAAAAACTCAATAGCGTTTCTCTGGGACTAATTTGGGGTGTTGTCAAAATTCTGTCTTACAAGCACGATAGTTCTTTGACTACCATTGCAATCTGATAAGGTCCCTAGCTTGGGATCGCGTCACAGGGCCTCTAGTACCTGAATCACTCACGCTTCTCTCGAAAAGGAGGAGAAGCCTTCTTTGATTGACCTATGATGAACACATAGTTCGTTCGAGAGAACTCGAATCTTCTATACTAACTGATATATAACTTCTATCTCCCTTTATTATTCATCATCTTCCCATATGTAGGATGAATAAGTAACTTACAATAATCACATAAAATGAGACAATAACTAAAAAGGAGCTGCAATAGATAGTAAAAATAGGAAATAGATACTAATTGTGATCTGGCAATGTCTCTTGCTTGCTTGTATCACAATGGTGCAGATAAACAATAACTAAGAACAAATATACTAACCTCTGCGTTTTGGGAGACTGAGCTTATTGCTTATGTTTGTATGGCCCTTTCTCATTTGGCATGATGCCATCAATATAGTTTGGTAGGAGGACTTGAGTGGTAAGATTGAAATATAAAATTCTTCTCCATAAACTTAACCTTGATCGATTAAGTTTTGAGTTCAACTTTAGTTTGAAGTCAAGAGAGAAATTAATGAACTCTATCACATACTTTAGTTTGAGTTCACTGAAGACCGATGATGCAGGGAATATGTTACTGTCACCATATCTCGATCTCTGCATACAGAGCAGATAATTGTCTTACTTTCACCATATTTTTGATACAGTGATATATGACACAGAATATTGAATGAGAGGAAAGAGGAGAAAAATAATTAAAATATCAAACTGAAGAGTAAGCCCCTTGGTTTTTGGGCACATCTCTTGCATTTTTCTGTTTACTGAGAGCTCATGGGAGCATACCCGCTCATCATCTCTTGTTTGTGAATTTTGGGTAGTACACAAATTCTTCTTCTTGAGTTGACGTTCTATTACATGTACCTTGAGACTAAATATTCTAGTATTCCATATCATAACTGAACACATCTAGTGCTCATGGTCTCTTAGGTGTTTCTTGCAACCTCTTTCCATGCAGCACATGAACATAAACCTAGAGTCTGCCAATGTGGTTTTTGAAGTCCTCTTTCAGAGTTTAGAAAGGTACTTGTTTTTGCTTTAGGATAACATTGGAGTTTTGGTGGACCAAAATGGAAAGCTTCTTCAAGAAGGGCGGATTTGCTGGTCTGAGGCACCTGCTGTTGTTGTCATCCAAAAGCCAAATGCAATAGCACTGTTACCAAGACATGTTGAGGTAGCCTTTGCTTTTGCTAAGAAGAATATCCCTGTTCTTTGTGTTTGCACCATAAGGTGCACACTTATGTCTTTTCTGCTGTTTGAGGTTTGCAGGTTAGGTCACTTCGAGGTCCTCATCCTTTGATACAGACCATTGTTCTCCGCAATGCTCATCAATTGGCCCAGAGTAACAATGCTGTAGTTGTTGCTGTAGAAAATTCTGTTTATGGGCTCTTTCCTGTACCTCTTGGCGCACAGGTATTCCCAGGACTTTACAATAAATAATGCCACAAGAATAGCTAATTGCTGGGTGTAATATATATGTCAAACCTTCTCGTAGAATTATATGAATTAAGCTGGCCATTTTAATTCTAAATTTGACTGTTGTAGAGATGTTGGACAAGTGTATATTATACGCACATGTATGTAATTGTACTGCCCTTTTGCAATACTGTGTCTGAATAATCTCATCAAACATAATGGCATTATACCTTAAAGGCGCAGCTTCTAAGTTGTGAATGCACACAGATCATCAAATTAACTAAATTTCGTGATTTTGCTGTTCTACATGACACGCATAACCCAATGGGCAATGTGTTTTTTTTTTTCTTTCTGTCAAGGATGTACTGACAATGGTGTAATCAAAATACAGATTGTTCAGTTGACTGCATCTGGCAATTTTGAGGAAGCCTTGGCCTTGTGTAAGCTGCTTCCACCTGAAGAGTCAAGCCTTAGAGCAGCAAAGGAGGGATCGATTCATATAAGGTGGATGCTTCCTTAGTCAATCGTTTTACTGTACACTCTATTCTGGGAGCACTAATCTCTTAATCACATGTGTTAGATAAATAGACACACACATTATAAATTTCTATAAGCTTTGGGCCTTTGGCCAAGTCCTACACCCAGCTGCCCTGCCTCTTGGCACTTAAGGGTTAACATACGTTTTCATAGTGAGGTTTGCTATTGGTTTCTTGGTTTGGTTCTTGCAGTTTATGCCTAACCTGATGATGCTCTTAGGACCCTAATATCTAGTCTTGGCAATAAATATTGGGGAACCTGCTGATAACAACCATTAACTATACGCCTTTTCCAATTCACCACCCTTAAGATAAAATGTATCGAGTCACCACTCTTAATTTTTTTTAAGTTGCATCGTCAATTAAATTGACGGAAATTCACTATTTCATGTCATGTGACTATCACTGAGCTCCTATCCAGCATTCCAGCCGGAGCCGTGAGCTTTGATATGACGATCCAACTGGTGCCAAGCTCCCATCCGGCTATGAAATAGTAAATTTTCCATCAATTTTAACTGATTATGCAACTTAAAAATAGTTAAGAGGGTGAATTGGTATACTTTTTTCTCAAGGGTGGTGAACTGAAAAAGGCCTATAGTTAAGGGTGATCATATGCAATATCCCCGTAAGTGTTTGATAGTGTGCTTGTGGTAAAGGGAAATAAGGCAAATAATCTTGTGACTTTGTATCAGAAATTCTTCATAGATATAGTGACTTGTAGAAGCCCCTGTGCACTTTTGAGCATGGAGCTGGATATTTCCAATTAATCTTGAAAAAGTTTTCGAAAGTCATAATTCACTAGTACTTGTTACAAGATTTATGTCTCTTGTACAGATATGCTCACTATCTTTTGAAAATAGAATTTATTGATCCCTTTTTGGGATATCTTTCTTACTTATAAAATTGTTTTCTTTGCTGATAGAAATATAGTCCTTGTTACAAGTTTGCCATAAATGTATGCTAACTGAGTTTATGACTCCTGTACAGATATGCTCACTATCTTTTTGAAAATGGGTGCTATGAGGAAGCCATGGAGCATTTTTTGTCATCTCAAGTTGATATCACCTATGTTCTTTCTTTGTATCCCTCCATTGTCCTTCCAAAAACAGCTGCCATTCCTGAACCAGAGAAAATGCTGGATCAATGGGATGCTTCACAGCTCTCAAGGGTTTCTTCTGGTGTCTCAGATGATATGGAATTCTCAGCTTCTCCAAATTATTTGGAATCTGATGAGATTGCAACTCTTGAATCCAAGAAAATGAGCCACAATACACTCATGGCTCTCATTAAGTTCTTGCAGAAGAAGCGGTTCAGTATAATTGAAAAGGCCACTGCTGAAGGAACAGAAGAGGTTGTTTTAGGTGCAGTTGGAGATAAATTTGCATCATATGAGTCCAGCAGGTTTAAGAAATCAAACAAGGTAAACCATTGGTCTTACACTTTTTATATTTGAAAATAGATAGGAGTAAGATATTAATAATAAGGTGAAAAACAAAGGTTAGAATGAAAACTGAAAACCATTCGTGTCTATTGGATTTCAATTTTAACGTCTGGCATGTTTCCAAACCTAAGTTTGAAAAGTACTTTACTTCAGAAACTTCCAAACTTAAGTTTGGAAACATCTCAGCCGTTAAAATTGTAATCAAATGACTATGATTAGTTTTCAGTTCTTATATTTAGTTTCCGACCTTTGGTTTTCACCTGAGTGTTCCCCATAACATGCCATAAAATTTTGATAAATTTTTATTTTTACTGAATTGTTTTATTACAAACATTAGTAATGGTCATAGTTATGGAAACATTGTTGAAATGTTTTTGCAGGGGCGTGGTAATATTTCCATTAGCTCAGGTGCAAGAGACATGGCAGCTATCCTGGATACTGCACTACTCCAAGCTCTGCTTATTACTGGACAGTCTTCTGCTGCTTTAGAATTACTGAAGGGTCTTAATTACTGCGATCTAAAAATATGTGAGGAAATTCTTCAGAAAGGGAATCATTATGCTGCTTTATTAGAACTTTACAGGAGCAATTCAATGCACCAAGAAGCTCTTAAACTCTTGCAACAATTAGTAGAAGAGTCAAAATCAGATAAGCCGCAAGCAGAGCTCGCCGTGAAGTTCAAGCCAGAGGCAATTATTGAATATCTCAAGGTAATGGTCATAGTTATTGAAACATTGTTGAACTTTACTGAATTGTTTTTTTTTTTCTAGTTTAGGCCATTTGGGCCTTTGAATCACACAAATCAATGGCCTAGAGGAACTGGACCTATGTATGTATATGTTAAAGATATATACATTTTCTTCTTCTAAGGTATTGGATTTGGTGTAATAGTATTTTAAAATGACAATCTCTATGATGTGGTCATGAAGAGTTACCGGAAGATATTAAGTGAGAGCTATAATTCATTGATGGAGTCCAAGTTTACTTCATGCGAATGGATTTTGCCATTCGACTTTCAAACCCATTGACTGATTTATGTTTATTCGTTGATCTTTAATCTGAAATATTACCATCTCTTAGCAATTATAAATGTTGATTTGTGTATCTTTATGTTTGGTGTCTGTCTTAAGGACTGGAGAAGTTTGTTTATTTGTTGAAAAAGACGAGTGTATGATTCAGATATGTCTCTTTCATCTTCTTTTTAAGCTTTGAGAAACTCCGTATTGATTTGCATACAGATTATTTTCAACTTTGTAATGAAATTTTGATCGGTTTCCTCATGCAGCCTCTCTGTAGCACTGACCCTATGCTTGTCCTGGAGTACTCATTGCCTGCTCTTGAAAGCTGTCCAACTGAGACGATTGAGCTCTTCTTATCTGGAAATATCCCAGCAGACTTGGTCAATTCTTATTTGAAGCAGCATGCGCCAAACATGCAGGGAACTTACCTTGAACTTATGCTTGCAATGAATGAGAATGGAATCTCTGGAAATCTACAAAATGAAATGGTGAAGAATTCTCTCACTTACTAAAGCTATTATTATCGGTGCATTTAGTCTATGTTGGCTCTCTTGGTGGAGCTGATTTATTATTGTTTTCTATTTTGTTGTGTAGTTACAAATCTATCTTTCGGAAGTACTTGATTGGCATGCAGATTTAAGTGCTCAACACAAATGGGATGAGAAGGCTTATTCCCCAACGAGGAAGAAATTGTTGACTGCTTTAGAGAGTATCTCGGGGTATAATCTAGATGCTTTACTAAAACGTCTTCCAGCCGATGCATTATATGAAGAGCGGGCAATTTTATTGGGAAAAATGAACCAACACGAGCTTGCCTTGTCTCTGTATATTCATAAGGTAAACTCTAAAACTGATGAAGTCATATGGGTTAGGAGACTCGTGATGTGATGCAAAAACCCTTTTTAACAGAAGTTTCAGATATCTCTGTGTTTGTTGATTAGAAATTCATATCGCATGATGTAGTGTAGGGGGGCCTAGCTCTATCAACTTGTACTAGCTTTTGAACATGATTCTTATACAAGGGAAGCAGACCTTGGCTGGAACTTCAGAATCGTTAGCAAAGTTTAAGGTTGACATTATTGTTTGAAGTCCATCTAACCAAACTAAGTTGGCTTCCCATCTTTACACTTAATATTTTGGTGATACTTTCCATTGACATGTTGGGCATAATTTTTAACAAAACATATTCTACATAACTGTGATATTTATGTTGGCTTTAAAAGGTTGTAATAAGTCATGCCCATATTAAACCATTGTTAACTAATTAATATCTAATAACAAAGAAAATAGTGCTTTGATGGAATTTCATTTTACCAATATTGATGGGTTATTAAAAAACCCAATTTGTTTGGCTATGTGGCCTTTGGGTAACACGGTAGCATTTGGATAAATTGAGCTGTATAAGCTGCTAGTGATGTGATCAGGTCGGTGCCCCACCCAACTTAGTTTGCTAGCTGGTCTTAAGTATCAACACATTGTTTGAGATTTGATATTATTTCTGAACCTCTGTAGCCGCTATTCCTAGCAATTGCTACAGTTGCCAGTTTCTATGTTAGGAGATCTTAGTGCAACATCTTGAGTTTATTTCAACAATTATATGCAATTTCCTCATTGATTTTTCTCTTGGAATTGGATGCCTTTCTCTTTTTCTTGATATTTCATATGAATGCCCTCCAAGTATATAAAGTCATGTTTTCTGTTGCAGCTTCATGTTCCTGAACTGGCACTCTCGTATTGTGATCGAGTGTACGAGTCTAGTGCTCATCAATCTTCTGCAAAACCTTCTAGCAATATATACCTTATGCTCCTGCAAATTTACCTAAATCCTCATAGAACAACCAAAAACTTCGAAAAGCGAATAACAAATTTTGTATCTGCCCAAAATGTGAGCATTCCTAAGGTTGGTCCAGTACCATCCTTTAAAGGTAAAGGAGGTCGTGGAGCTAAGAAAATTGCTGCAATAGAGGGAGCAGCAGACTTGTGGGTCAGTCCGAGCAGTACTGACAGTGGAAGGAGCGATGATGATGATGCAGATGAATCTAGTGAGGAAGTGGGTTCTTCTATTATGCTTGATGAGGTCCTTCACGTGTTAAGCCAAAGGTGGGATAGAATTAATGGAGCTCAGGCTCTTCGACTCCTACCAAGAGAAACCAAACTGCAGGTATCACTTATGTTAATAAGTACTTTTTTTCTTTATTGGGAAAGCATAGAAATATTAATGGAAGGGTTGAGAATTTTTAACATGTATATATCGAGGTATGAATATGAGTTTGATGTTTTATGAACTTGCAGAAATTATGATATGCACAACTGCATAAAACTGTTTATGGATCAGAAGTGAAAAATGGGTAATATGTGGTCACTGAGATCGGTGTTTGTGTTAATGGATATGGAGAGTTCGCAAATGTGCCTAAGCATTAAAAAATTATTATGTGCCCATGGGTTTAGTATTTACATATGGACTCAGACTCTGATTTAGGGTCCTGCTTGAGAACACTTACCAAGACTGGCTACAGTGCAAAGGTTGACTGTGTTGTTGATTCTGAGGTTATGTATTGTCACTTAAGGAAGGATACATAAAAAAAGTAGAATTTCTGAAATGGTAGTGGTTCAGAGTAATGGCAATGTAATTGCTTTGTCTATTGTTTAACCAGATTAGGCAATGTATTTGTGATCGTCGTGTTTGTCATGACTAGCTGTGTAGCTCTTCTTTTTATGATTTAACTAGTAAAACGCTGCTACATACATTCGTCTATGTTGGTGTTTTTACAGTGCCTCGATTTTTTATAAGCTTGATTCTAAAGGTATGTATATATATTTCATTTTTATCTACAGAATTTGCTTCCATTTCTTGGACCTCTTCTGAGAAAATCCAGTGAAGCACACAGGAACCTTTCAGTTATCAAGAGCTTAAGACAAAGCGAAAACCTACAGGTATACATATCACATGAGATCACTGTGACATTGAGTATAGATCTTGAATTGTGTAGATCACTATGTTGCCTGGAAATATTTTATCTTTTCACTGCCCAACATGTTTATCCCTTCAAGTCTAGTTGTGTTTTCATGTAGTTTCAATAAACTGTTTTAACTTGTACTGGTGTCTAAACAAACATGGTGTGATATAGGTGAAGAGTGAACTCTACACCCATAGGAAACCAGTGGTGAAGATTACCGGTGAAAGCGTGTGCTCACTCTGCAAGAAGAAGATAGGGACAAGTGTATTTGCAGTGTATCCCAACTCGGAAACACTTGTGCATTTTGTTTGCTTCAGAGACTCACAGAGTATGAAAGCTGTGGGTAAAGGGTTGCCATTGAGGAAGCGATGATATTCACCTGGTGTCATTAAAGAGGTAAAAGAAAACGGCAGCTGAGAAGAGATCAGTCTTGGGATGTTTGTAGATCGTGTGAGTGTGGTGTGCTATTACATTACATGTTGCAGATGTGAAGTTCAGTTTGTTGGTGACCAATGCCTTCATCAAGCAAGGTCTTGTCTACAAGCCTTATGTTGAGGCATTACTGATAAAGAGAGATTGTTGTAAAATATTGAACAAATATAGGTGTTCATATTGTCATTAAGGGGCACATAGTCCTTTGCTTTGAGCAAAAAAAATATATATATACAATAGTCTTCTTTTTTATGGCTTTTTGGATGCATCTGTTTATTTTCCCCATCTATGGGTTTTGATAGTTGATAAGTGCAGTGTAGGTATAATACAAATACAAGGTCAAGAATCCGTGTTCAACTTAGAAAATCGAAAAAACTCTGAAGTTGATGAGTAGAAACCTCAAAACACTTGCCAAGTAGTCACTAAATTCATATTCTTACCCTACAAGAAACTTGAACAAATGGCAACGAACTGAAACTAGTGCTAGACGCATCAGTCCTAAGAAGTTCTTTAAGAAAAAGCTTTATACATGAAATCACCTATGACGGGTTACATAGGAGAAGAGCCGAGGTACGCCCCGGTGGAGAAACGAGAATGGTGAATGGGTCCAACGGATTCTCAATATCACCTTATTCTCCAACCTCGAACCCGGTCACTGGGTCAGTTGTCGACATAATTTCAAGTAAGATTAGCACTAGCCCTCCACAACACTCCCCTACAGGCATGATACTTAGGAATTGCTCTACACTGTTACAAGGCCTACAACATGTATAGTAACCTTTCTTCGGAGATCGGCCAACAAAGTGACTCACTTTTTAGCTAGGCATGCTCTTACTCTTGTTGACACGGACATTGCGGTACCGCATGTACCAAGTGGTCTTATGTCAATCTTGTCTTCAGACCTCGTTTGAGCAATAAAAATTCCATTACCAAAAAAAAAAACCTTGATACAATGATTAGCTGATAAAAAAACAAAGAGATAACAAGCTTTAAGCCCTATACGAGAAGCACATAAAAATGGACAAATGGAATCTAGAGTATACAAAGAATGAACAATTAAGTTGAAAACCATAATAAATCAGTAGCAGCATATGAATCAGTGTTTTCACTGCTTCTATTGTTCAGGGCTTGAAAAGGTCTAAGAAAGATAGATTCAGGAGCATCTGATCTGCGGCAGCTCATGCAAATAGTCAGAGAGCTTCCAGCAAGAGTTTCTCTGTGAGACCTTTGGGAAGGCCCATCACAGTATCAGTTGATCCCCCCTGCCACACACCAAACTATATCTTCAGCAACATCATAACATAGAATTTGAGCTTCAAACCAATCAATTGAGAGAGCTAGGCTAACCACAGAATCAACAAAGGGCAAAGTCAAAGGATGCTCGAGCATCAGACCTCCGGCAACATTGAATGGTATTCCCTCCTCAATCTGAGCACAATTCACCATCAACAAGGTGGGGCCGTACACAATATTTTAGCATTTAGAATAGACCATAAAATGAATACCTAAAGGAGACCCATCATGTTCACAAATTTTACCAGATTGTCGATGACCTCATCTGGAATCTCATGGAAATAAACCTGTATCATAAAACAACCAAACAATATTGTTCTTCCATGCTTTATCAATCAGCTATATCTCCCAATTGCTAACTAAGGATATGTGAATCATAGAAACTTATCATTCATACAAACCCTCAATCAAATGAGAAAACACTAAATGCGTATTTAGGAATAATGGAATATGATCACTTCTTTTTCTCAACAGGTCAGACAGTAGAGATGAAATTCAAACAAGGTATGCTCATAACATACAAAAGGTTTATTTTAAATTAGATTGATTATCCATGCTTAAGGGCACTAATGAAGCCTGAACATTTATTAATAAAAGTATGCATACTATAGTACCTCTGCCTTGTCCCATCCTCCTTTTCTTGTTCCTGTCTTTAGGTTCGTAACAAGCACAGATCCTACCACAGCTGCATGACCACCAGAATAGCCTGAAACAGATAGTGACATACATGGCAACTAAATTGGTGAACACAGCTCAAAATTGCATTAGGAAGAAGTGTACTGAAGCCCAATAAAAAAACAAAACAAAAAAAACCTGTGATAAATTCTCGTGCTTCTTCTTCGCTTGTAGGCTTCTCCCTGATGATTCCTTCATACACCACCACCTTGAAAAAAATTAGATTTAGCAGTAAGTACAACCTCAGAAGAGCTTTGCTTGCCATCCAAGAGAAGAAGAAAAAAAAAAACCATAGATTGGTTAGCAAGACTAGTTGCAATATTGCATGAGGTGAAAAAAGAAACTTATCAGCACTACCAAAAGCTGTAAACAACTCATAGACAATGTGTATTTGCATAAATTATTTTAAGAGCAAGTGATGTTAAACCATATATAGTTTGAACTTAGCAGGCGGCAAAAGATATGGTTCTGATTCAGCATTAGGAATATGACTCATAGATATATGAGGTCTGTTGTTTTGTTGGTCATCTATTAGGTAGTTAATCATAATTACCCATTGAAGATTCTGAGTGAGTAATATTTAGTTAAATAGCAACTATAAAATACAATTTAAGTAATACCGTGTCAGCAGTAATTAACAGTGTAGGACATGCATCCTCCAACTCCAACTCCCCAGCTGTTTGTAGCCTTGATATGATGGCATCTGCCTAAGGAAAAATTCAAGGTAAGATACTGCAATATTTGATTTCCTAAGATCATACAAGTCAAAATGGATAGTCATTTCAGCAAAATCAATAAAATATAGCTGAAGCATCAAAACCTCTAAGAAAAAATGGACATTAAATTACGAGGATGGGGAGAGTAAAAAGATGATATAAAGCAATGCATTGGTCAAAAAAACAAAGAAAAAGAAAACAGTAAACGGGATTAAAAATCTATTTAGGAAATTAAACGGTCATACTTTGGGAAATTGACTTAAATAAATTGTATTCTGCTCCTTACTTATCAGGCTCTCCTCATTTCTACATCTACAGAGCTCGGTGCACATGTACAGAGTGATTTTGAAAATTGAGATCATGCCAGTCAATTTTGCATCCAATAAATAAAGAAAAACAAGTTGTATGGTACAATACTATTCTTATTCTTGAACCCATTATGAAGGAAGGAGCTCTATTTCTTCTATGGAAAAAAAGCAACATCATGCTATATCCATTACATTGTTGCACATTTCACAATGACAAT
The DNA here is from genome assembly GCA_036897725.1 of Erodium texanum. Lineage (NCBI taxonomy): Eukaryota > Viridiplantae > Streptophyta > Magnoliopsida > Geraniales > Geraniaceae > Erodium > Erodium texanum. The sequence continues at coordinate 7,030 of JAYMSW010000345.1, read as the reverse complement.
ATGGAGAAAGAAAGACAAATCCATTACATAGATCCATATTGATGCCAATGCACTACATTCTATCTCAAATGTGAGATTTACGGAATTTGCAAGGAAGAAATTTAACAATGATCAACTGAACTGTGCAAGTTTTCCCCCATAATCACAATAGGGAAGCATGTGTTACACTACAGCATACAGGAAATACCTACCTTAGCCTCAGCTAGAGCAACTACCAAGTCTTCTGGTCTTTCCTTTCTGATCTCTTTCTCATCTATATCTGCAGTCTAATTCATATTTGCTTCAACATCCCTATCTCCATTGTCAACAAATGATGAAAAAAAATGAACAATACCCATCAAACAAGTAACAACATACCACCACAGTGAACTCATAACCCATCTCAGCCAGAATTTGCTTTCGAGCCTTGGACTGTGAACCCAATATAATCTGTAACCCAAAATTGCATCCAACATAACCACTTACAGATTTAAGTAGCTTAAAATAATTCCAAGACCCCGCAATAGAAAACATTTTTCTATATTCTGTTTCATGATTAAAGAGGAAGGGCACAAGAAACAAATGGGTTCCCTATACAACAAACAACAATAGAAACCCCAATTCTGTAATTCATTTTCTTCACGGACCATCCCATTTAGTAAGATTCAAAACCTCAATATCTTGGGTCTCAATTACAATTTGATTTCCGAATTTGCAGGATGAATTATCAGAAGCAGCAGAGAACATACCATGATTCATGAGGTTTAAGCAAAAAATGAAGGGAAGAAACAGACCTTAATCGAGGAGGACGAAGCATTTGGTGCCATTGATGTGGCTTCGTGGAGCTCAGCTCAGTGGAGAAGATGCGAGACTCTATTCCCAAACAGCGGGAGTTAATCAATATAGGTATATCCTCCTCCTCCTCCACCTCTCAATGACTGGCCATATGACACAGGGCCATTTTCGTACTTTCACATTCAAATTCAGAAGGATAACAATTTCTGAATATCATTAAGTAACCAACCTATTATTTTCAGGATATTTGTTTTCCAAATAAACATTTATATTTTAAAATTTTGCTCAAAGTTTCCATTTAATTTTGAAGCATGCTCCCACTGAGATATGGAATTTGTTCCCACTAACTTAAATTTTGTATATAATTATATGACCTTTAACATCTTTGCTACTATATTTGATGCAGAGTGTTGATACCAAACAAGCTCTCCGTGGCTTATTATTACATCAAATCATTCGCTTGGTGTATTTTCAGATGATCATTGAAATTAACACTACATACAATTTAGAGGAAAATCACAATTAAACTAAAGTTACAAATAATTCAGAAAAGAAAAAAATCAAACAAGACAACATAGAAGGAAAGATTGGTCACTATTTAACTAGTACTATTGTTAAACTGACGTCAAAGGTTAATAACACATTAAAACAATATTAAGCAACTCTCTCTATGCTCTGCTGCTGGAGATGAATCTTCACTGCAGCCTCGGTTGGTCCTGCACCTGTACAAGAACGACAATGCTCAGCACCCAAAACAACCATCTTTTTCAATAACCATGTATATATAAATAATTCAAATTGATTTTTTAGATGAATATGATGCTCCGTGGCAATGCAGGCCAAAGATTACCACAAAATATGATATTGTATTAAAACTCGATCTACCTGAAATTCAAACAGATACATGAAAACCTCAAAATACTTATACAGTGATGACATTTCTCCATAAGAGACTCTTGAGTGGTGCATGCAATGCAAGTATACATGTAATGTTTGGACTAAGTAAGCGACACATATTACATACATAGCATATTGGTAATAAGCGATTAAATAATTGGCATACCTTAACTAGTTCTTCTTTATCAACAAGATTGGTGTATTTGGGAAGAGGCACTTGGCCAGATTCGATGCAGTTAAGGTCATGTACGAGGATCTCATACTGCCTCTTCACTTCCTCGGCCGTGGTCTCTCCTCCGACAACCTTGGCTATCTTGTCCCAACGCTCCGGCGTGTCCTTGTCATACACTGCCAGTGCATTTTCAAACTTCTTGTTCTGCTTGGCACTCCAGCTCACCGGCGGTACCCAAATGGACCCCATTGGTGGAAAAATCAACGGAGAAGATGACACTTCAAATCTAGATCTTTGGCTGAGATGAAACGGAGCTAAGAGCTGAGCGTGATCTGAATCTCAGCAGAATAGAGTTTTTAACACAAGTGGGTTCTGTTACTATGAGCGCAAGTTGGCGAGCTAGGTCCTGCAATTTGGTGTATTTTATACGGAATTAATATTTCCAAGAAGAGCCGGCCAAACCAATTCGAGATCAGGAATTGGAAGTACGATGTTGTAATAATTTAATACCATGTGGGTCTTGCAATTAGGAAATTGAGTAAACATTCTTGGAACGAACGAAACCACTTACCTGTTCTGGTTATGTGTCACTGCAAATGGATTCCTTTTGCTACCCGAATTCAATAGCTTTTGCTTAGAAAATTGTATGGGAACACACAATGTGATGTGGTGGAAAGGAAGGAAGATAAAAATATTGGTAACTAAGATGATAACATATTAACCTGATTTGATTAGATCAGATCCTTGTTATCGGATAACACAAACTAGTGACTAAGTCTGTATGATACACGTGACATCCGTATAACTAACTTGGGAGGACCATGTAATGCAAAATTTTGAAAATTGTCTAAAATTTTGCAATTTAATATGATTAAGTTATAAGGTGACGACCATATAATATAAATATTCAATATGGAACGATGATTGGTGCTTGTTTCATAATTATAGGTGTGTGATGCTCATTCGAGTTACATACAAAATGAGTTTGGTGGCTAGTTGGTGCCGCATTTCACGTTCTCGAGCCTTTGCTACTGCTATTATAGTATTTGGCTATTTGCTTAGCTTCATATAAAAAAGGACTTGAATCTTGAGAGTTGAACGAGGATAAGGCTGGACTTGAGTTGGTGGAAGCTCAATGGTCTATGTTTCTTTTAATTCGCTTTATTCGAGACTTGATGTGCAGTAGGATTTGGATTCATAAATATACAGATATGACCTGCCATTCTGGCCACAGGTAAAGGATCTGCAAAAAAAAAACGACTGAGAAAAATAAAGGTCCCACCGAGACTTGAACTCGGGTTACTGGATTCAGAGTCCAATGTCCTGACCACTAGACCATGGGACCGTTGTTGTTAGCTGTCTTTATAGTAAATAATATCTAAAAAATTAATAATTTGTTTAGCAACTCGTCATTTTTGCAACTAGAATATACTATCGCTGGCTGCATAACTAAAAGAACTTAATACATACTAGACACACTCTCACAGAACCACATGGTGTGTCAATCTCTTCTATTAAACAATCAACAAACAAGGCTGCTCATAGCATTGCTCGAAAAGCCCCTCTTACTCTGGTTGGAGTTGGAATTGTTTAGATCTCCCTCAGCCTATGCAGGCTCTGGCTGTATGTGATATTTCGCGGTAATGAAAGTGCAGAATTTTTCAACAAAAAAAAAACATCGCCTGCTGATAAGACTTCAACCGAAGTCAAAAGTTTTTTTTTTTTTTTTCTTAATTAAATCACTTAATTTTTTAATGCTACAATAAGAATATAAAGTAGAAGAAAAGTCCATTCAATCCTATGAGATAGTTAAAAAAGAAAAGAAGAAGAAGCAAACAATCATTACCATTCCCAACTAAAATACAAGGTAGCATGTAAGACCACCAAATCCCATACATGGAAAATACGCCTTTCTACAAAAAATAAAAAAATTAAAATATTCAAGAACATTTTTGAGGTGCTATTTGTCCAACCTCACCCATGAACAGAAAATGTCATACCCCTCCCCTACCCATTGTGACCAAATCCAGTCCAAACAACCAAGTCTGCAATATGCTGTGTCATCATGGGATTGGAAACATATAATACAAATGAACCACCATCACTCAATCAGCTCATTACCTCCGCCAACTAGAAACAGATTTTGTTACAATTGCCATAGCACTTGAGGATGCTTCTAACCTGCAGCATTAATAATGTTTACCAATATCAGTAAATAGTATATACATGCAAGCCCCAGACACCAGAGAGAGAGAGAGAGAGAGAGAGAGAGTACTTCGATATTTCGTTGACGGCCTTCATGATCTCAGTAGAGCTTGTTTCCAGCACCTGACCACCCAAAATGATCTCATCTAGAATAGTATGCATCTGCAGAAAAATCAATTGAATCAAACACCGAGAAAGCACAACATGGAACCCCAGCCAATCAGTAATATTAGTCAAAATAGGGTCTATATGACCTCCCCCTTCAAAAAAAATGCTAGTAACAAAGACACTCATTGTTTCACCACATTCTAAGGACGGGCATCAAGTGAGATGAAAACTAGAAGATGGTTTCATTTTATATAAGCAAAGCAAAGGATTATTGATCTCGAAATGTTGACTTAAATCTTGTAAATGAAAGATGCAGTGGAGAAAAAACATGTCCCAACTAAATGACTGGTATGCTTTGCAATTTAAGTAAATAATAAAATTCACTTTCTCAACTACACCCTGATAAGAGTATTTATAACACTACAGTATCTATCCTCTGAAGCAGTACACTCATGTCAAACTCATTCAATGAATCATAGTAACCTATTGGCATGGACATGAAGACCTCTGAATCATGCTATAAGGAACCACTACTTATCAATTACTAGTAGACGAGAAGAGCATACAACCTTGCCATAACCGAACACTATATCAAGCTCGCAAACATTACTGAAGCATTTGTCCAACGTTTCCACAAAAACTGAAACAATGAGAAATGAAGTAAGGAAGCCACATACACCAAAACAGCAGCTAACATGAAAGAACATTAGTTTCACACTAACGGATAAAATTAGCTAAGTCATATGCAAGGTGTTGTATGTTTTGGCATGCAGCACATGCCCATACAATTCCATTGTACTTAATGATATTATGGGTCAGTATTTCAAAATCCATGGATCCACGACTGACCTCAAGCATAAACTGTTTTTTGTGTGTGTGTGTGTGTGGAAATGAAAATGCATGTTCAAAAGTCTAAAAGTTCAACATTCAGTTGATCTAGTTAGGCTACAGCAAATTAAACAAATGGCTACAACAGAAAGCATGTGATGCTAGACAAGTATGCAGTGGCTTAAGTGACTAAACTACATAAACAATAGTTTTCAAAACAAATACAAATCTAAGTACAGTTCTTGACTACATACTGTATCCTATGTGTTGTCTCTTTGATGATAAAACAGGCAAGGCAGTCATTTTTAATATACAATCAATACCATTAGCGTTTCACATTTTGTAAGATGATGACCACAGATCATGTTTTAAAGTTGTTCCAATTTACTCATTCTATCATGGGGAAAATGTTCAAAATTGAAAGAGAAAAACACTCATCTTTGATCAGCAAGCCAAGTTCTACATTATGATCAAAGTCTGCCATCCTTAACATTTAACATGTCACGATAATTAAAATCAATGTAATGACATTTTCTTATTTACTTTACTTATAATGTATCCAACGCAAATAGAATATCCGATTAATATAGCTAATCCACAAATAATTTATAACCAAACTGATACATAATTATCATATTGTGGATGCAAATTTACTTAATTTACGATTAACTTAATCCACAAATACCTCATATCTAAATTCAATCAATAATGAATAGTTCCAAAAACTACCTTGTATCAAGTCCAGCATTGCCAGCTCATTTTCAGAACTATCAAATACAAAAACAAAGTACAAAGTCGCGTAGTGCTTATACACAAGCCATGTATCCTGAAAGGGAGTGGAAAATGATATAACGATATTATTATATATCACCAAACTCCTTAAAAATAATCAAGTAGCTGCGTATATTTGTGGTATTGAACTCCAGATATTTACAAAATTTAAAACATTTGGAGATTATTACATTTACATGTGTACCAATAATTCAAGAAATATTATCATTAACATGATTAAAAAGGAGATAAATAAAGGGTGAAAGGTTGGCCTAATATCTTCTATTGTTGGATTGCAGCGTTTGTGTAACTTTTTCTCTAGTTAACTGCATTGATTAATCACAAAAATTCTTTGAGGTCACAAACAGCAAGGAGAAACACAGTTCTTATACTTAGCAATGGAGGAGATCTTCCACAGCAGATAATTCTGCTAGCGTTCCAATAAGGTTGTCTAGTTATCAAATAAACATAACTCAAAGTGGAACCAGAGGACAGATGACAAGAAACTTACCGGAGCGAAGATTGTGTCAGCATTCAAGAAATTGCTCACGTTCTCAGCTCTACTGCATAAGACTTTACACAAATCACAATCAAAACTCAAAAACAGTATAATATAAATCAAACCCTAGCTCACAAATATAAAGGGATACAATCCTTCAATCAGACACACAAGGAACTATTGCGATCGAAGCAGCGCAAAAATTCACAATCTGACCCTATGATTTGATAACACGGCAGTTCAAGATCAGAGACATTTGGTGTTGAAAGAGAGAGGACCTGCAAAAACGCTGCGTATGAGCTCCTGCTGCTTCTCCACGGTCTGACCTCCCAAAAATCGACGAATTGAAATAAATGATGAGATCATAATCTTCACGATCTTTCAACTATTGTTCTAGAAAAGCTTAGAGAAGATGAGAAATTCATGAGCGAAAACACAGACCTGATAGTCGTAGAACTTGGCAAGACGAGGCTTGCCCTGTGTGTTCATCACCATTACCGCCTTTATCATCTTCTTTCCCTAACCTATCTGTCGATTCACTCGAATCCACTGCTATCTTCTCTGCGGGATAGCTCATGTAAATGGGGAATACAGCAGTATAAAATTGTTCCGACAGATCGGATTTCTATCACAGTCCTTGAACTGTAGGTATTTATGAATTGACCCCAAATCAGGGCTCAATCTGAAAATACAGATGCTATAAAATATCCTTACAAAACTAGCCCTAAATAGCGAGACATTCGGAAGGTGAAGGAAAAAAAAAAAGGACACGATGT
>JAYMSW010000344.1:0-24365 GCA_036897725.1 Erodium texanum | reverse complement strand
GGTCGATGAAGGCCAGTTCGGCGGAGCCGACAGTCTGGCTGGAGAAGACAACCGTGAACGAACCATTTTTCTTTTTCTTTTAAATATTTTCTTTTCTTTGTGTTTTAAATATTTTATTTTCTTTTTTATTAAGTACCATCGACTAATATTGACCAAGGGTAAATTTGGTATTTTGAAAAAATACAGCACATGACCAAAAATCAAGATTTTTCTATTAACTAACATCGTTAGAGTTTTATGAACCCTAAAAAAAGTTTACCGGAATCATGTGAACGAAGTTTAAAGTTGTTCTGTGAAAATGGGTCATCCGTAAAGTTTTATTTTTTTTTCCATTCATTATATCATAATTATGGGTGGTAAAACCTACATAGTCGTGAATTTAATCTTACTGGTTATGGGTGCTAATTGAATACTCTGACCGTTTCAAAAAATAAAAAGTAGTTAGTTAGTGAACTTTTGTGGATTATCGGTTATCATGTGCAGCGTTTTATGTTTTCTGGCTACTTTAGATCGAACCATGAATCAATAAAGATTTTCGGTCGCTTGGCAAGTAGTGTTACATAGTACTTGTTAGACTGTAATGAGACTCGGTGCTTGAGGGAATAATTGTTGGAAACCAAATTTACTTCGAGTAGTTTGTGATATGAATTCCCGTGATGCTTCCATAAATAAACCACTCGGTTCCATAAAACAAACAGAATTAGAGTGGTATCTTAATAATCAGTGTAGGAAATTAGTCCACAAATATTGCTTTTATCCGCCAAGTTCAAGTCAGTCTTCCCCATATCAGTTTCGTTTTAATTATTACATTATTATTTAGTTAATTGATTAATTAAAACCTCAAAACAGCAACGGCAGATTATAATTTAATTTTATCCTACAATTTCCCAACTCAAAAAAAAATGCTTAAATATCCCAAACATGTGCAACTATCACAATCCTTATGTTCAACGTAGTACTTGCCTTTTATATGTTTTATTACTTGGATTGTGTATACTTGCATGTATAATATTTAAGTAGTATTTGTGTACCACATTTTCAGCTGTTATCAAGTTTCTACCTTCGTTGTCGGGAACTGATAACAGTAGCGTGGATAAGAGGTAACATTATTTGGATTGGAATAATACCACCTCGCGGTGGTGTGCTCAGACTTAGAATTAGAAAAGACCTTGATCATAGCTCATAAGAAAGTTATTTGCAAAGGAAGGCCGGAGGAGGAGAGAGCGGACTGAGGAGATTGGAGAGCAGCAGGCAGAGCACGGTGGGAGGACAGGTAGGGGTCCAACGAACAGGTCGGGAGGCGGGCGAGGGCGGCTCAGGTGGGGATGGCGGTGAGCCATTGAGAGCTGAACTCATATTTCTTTTTAGGTCTGATTGATAAAGGCTAATTTCTTAGCCAGATATTTTCCACCCACTTAGGAGATTCAAAGATTGACCCACATCCATGACTTCCGCCGGTTTGTGGATGAGACTCTCTTTGGAACTTAAGAACGTTTCAAGGAATTATTAAGAAGTTATCTTGAACACGAAATTATTCTTAAACAAAAAAATTCACATACTCTCTAGCTGGCTAGCACCTATCACTCGAAAAGTATGTGAATAATTTCCAAGATGTTGTATCTAACGAAGAGGGTGTGGAGCAACAATCCACGAATCATGTACAAGGACACATAGAAAAAATAGTATATCAATTGAGTTTGAACCAAGAGTTTACACCATAAACCAATTAGGAAAGGAACTTGATATATGTCGTTCCGTGATACCTACTACTATAGGAAGCCATAATGATCATTAGGCCAATCAAAATGATAGTTAGTATAACAAACAAAACCGAAAGTCAACCTAAGGATATTGTAGAGAGTCATGATAGAACTCATGACTTTTCTAGTAGAATTTGTGGTAATGGATTATGGTAGAACTTTCCTTGAAACTATTAAGGCCATTATAGATATAGACAAGAAAGACATAATAGTTTGACAAGTAGAAATAAAATAGCCATACGAAGTTGTAAAATCGAGACATAGGAAATTGATGTCTGAATCAGATGCTAACCTGCTTAGTTTTACCATCATAAATTGTTGAATAATCAAGCTTGACTCCCACAATTTAGAATAATTCTTGCCGAAAGCCATGAAGTTTAAACATGTTGGCAGAGAAAGCTTGTGTCGTATCCTTGGTAGTGTAAGGCCACAAAATGAGCATATTTTGTGTACCTATTCACCGTTACCCAAATACTATCTTAGATAGATTTGGTACATTAATAAATGAATGCCCTCCTAAGGAAGAATTAAGCATGAATTCCAGTATTCTGTCTCTTACTCCAACGCTATTACTTAGATAGATTTTGTCATTTATCAATATGTTAGGAGCCTTGAGCTCTGGATCTGGTAATGAGCCCGAATAGCTTGTGTTAGGCAAGTAGCGGTCGAGGGCAGGGGATGAACCCTTGTTCCGTGTGGCATAAGAATCTATCAGAGCTGGTTAAGAGAGACCTCAAACTTCTATTTATTTTGGACAGATACAGTACATAATGATAAGAGCATGAAGTTGACATTACAAAAGAGAAGGCAACAACATGTCGTGCACTGCATGAGGCTGGTCCTCTTCAGCCACAATATGCTGCAAAGCTTTGTGCATGCTTGCCACGCACAAAACCGTGCTCTGCGTCTCCTCTGCCATAGAGGCCTGCTTTGCTTAGTTTAGCCCCCTTGCTCTTCATTTATAGACCCAACCCAACCTTGATTCAGTTTTAGGCATAGCAATGGAAAGGGAAGCACTTGCTACCGAGGCTCCTTGTGCTCCCATCACTTACGAGCAAAGGGTCACCTCTGATTTGGAAGATTCAATTCCCAAACCCTGTAAGTTACACAATGCTACTACACATGCACACTAATTGTTTGTTGAAATGTCTCAAAGAATGCCCAGACCAAAACTTCCCTACTCTTCTTGTTCTTGCAACAACCCTAAGGATTTGGTGCTGCATAGAAACAAAGCCCATATCTCAAAATCCCCCAAAATGCATCAGATCGATTGTCTATCATGTTTGCCATGTTTTCATAAGCAATAAGTTCCATGGAATGTTATGCATATTGTTATAATGCATACCTTTTCTTGATGATACATGTTATGTGCACGAGGCCAGATTTGCCGAGAGCACTGGTTGCAGTTGATACAGAGCATCCAAATGGAACACCAGGACACAGGAGCCACAACATGAGTGTTCTTCAGCAACATGTGGCCTTCTTCGACCTCAATGGTGATGGAGTTGTTTACCCCTGGGAAACTTACTTTGGTAATTATTAAGTTTGGTCATAGGAGTTTGAACAAGATTGCATATTACTTTCAATTTATATGTAATTTTCTCAATCAGGGTTGTGCTCAATTGGTTTCAATGTGATTGCCTCCATCTTTATAACCATTGGCCTCCACATTGGAATGGCTTACACCACCCAACCTGTAAGTATCTGTTCGTGCAATTCTCGCACTCCATACATATATGGAGCATTTTATCTTCCCTTGTTGTGCCTATACTAGTTCATAGTTGAGGCTTTCTTTGAATTTGGGGCTTATCTTGGCAATGGTGATGCTGATGTTGCAGGGTTTCTTCCCTAACCTCTTGTTCCCTATATATATACACAACATTCATAAATCCAAGCATGGTAGCAGCTCAGGAACTTATGATACAGAAGGAAGGCAAGAACAATTACAGTTACAGCTTCTTCACACATTTCTGCTATTCTTAACTCTCTAGTGGCTGTGCAGGTTTTTGCCAGCTAATTTTGAGTACATCTTCAGCAAGTACGCTCGCACATTGCCAGACAAATTAACGTTGGGAGAGCTCTGGGACATGACTCAAGGGATTAGATCTGCATATGACCCTTTTGGCTGGTTAGTCTCAGACTCTCATTACCTTTTTTTTCATCAGCAAGAAAGCAGGAAATTCTAATCTAGCCTAAGCTAACCCTTACCGCCCATACTTGCACCCATGCATGTGTACTGACTGGGATTCGAACATCTGACCTCAAGGAGGTGAGAGAGCTCATTGAAACCCATTACCCTGCATCGAACATTCCTATACAACCTCAATTCTTCATTATGATTTTCCTCTAAATTTGGCTTGTAGGATATCTTCCAAAATGGAGTGGGCACTCCTATACATTGTTGCCAAGGATGATGCTGGGTTTTTGTCTAAAGAAGCCACTAGAGGCGTTTTTGACGGTAGCTTGTTCGAGCATCTTGCTAAGATGTATGCACAACGCCGGGCCAAGATGGAATAATGGCAATCAATCAATGTATGCAACCCAGTACTATGTTATTGTAAACATTGGCAGTCTGAATAAATTTTGTTTCAGAACATAAGCACTTAAGATATGAATAAGTAGTATTACCTTAATAAACCCAAAACAGTCTTTATTTTATTATGAACACATTATTGAATCAGAATAGAAAAACTAGGGAATGTAGTACAAAGGGTTGGGAAGCTTGAATGTTCTTGCAGCAGTGGGGAGTCCATGGATGCTGCTGAACTGGTCTCCTAGGATTCCCCAAATGCGATATCCATCATCTATCAGCTGTCTCCTTACATCGGCCTTGTACTTCTGCACTCCCTTCAGTTCATCTTCAGGACTCCTACATCACATGACCAAAACAAAAATCTACCATGAAGCTCGAATTCATAGGTGGAGGCACAAACTTGTTATTTAAGTTGGTGTTATATATGATTGACATCTATCTATTTGACGTATGACTCTGATATGAGCCGATACAATTATATAGCACCAAGAAGAAGATGGAACATGTACTACTGACCTCAAGAAGAGACTAGTCCAACCATAGAAGCCAACATTAACAAGGTTGTCGATGGTGTCTGGTCGGAGAAACTCCCTTCTAGAAGAAACCAAAATGATCTGAACACCTCTTGCTTTGATCTCATTGAAGAGCTTGAGTGAGTGCTCCAAAGCAGGAGCCTTCCCTTGCTTCATCCACTCTTCCAAAGAAGTCAGATTAAACTTCTCTCCTCTGTCCCGACAACAAAACCTTAATAAGTTGTTCAATGTTGTAACATTTAATAAATGCCGAAATGAGGATTGAGAATTACCCGTAACGATGTTTCTTGAAGTAAGGCACGGTGGAGAGGAGGGTGTCATCGATGTCAAAGATCCAAGCATCTTTACCATCTTTCTTGAGGTTGCAACCGGTGCTAAGGTACACGAAGCACTCTTCAATGGCCCTCTCGGAATCGACGCCGTATTGGGTCGAGGTCATGTACTTGCCGATGTAACCGGTGCACTCCTCGGGGACAACGTCGAAGTCTACGATGTTGTGGAGCTCGACATTGATCCTCCAGCTCTCACAGTAGTTCTTCAAGCTGATCTTGAGCCCTTGCGTTTTGGCTCTCTGGATGCTCAGGATGTTCCAGTCTGCTACTGCAACGCCCATGAAAACACCAAGGAAGCATAGCAACAACAAGCTAAATCTCTCCATTGTGATTCTCTTTAGTTTTTGCTATGGAGATTGAAAAGGGGGAAGAAGACATGGGTTTAAGTAGAAGGAAGATTTGGTGATGGCCAATGGGGTGAGGATAATTGAGAATGGAGGCACATGGGGACAGGTTGTCATGAACCATATGCTTGACGAGGTCGGAGAACATGGTGGTTGTCTGATTAAACATTAATTTATGGTTAGTTTTTGAAGTGAATGGCAATTAATGCATCTGTCCTCACATTCATCCACTCTATTCCATGCTGTGATTGCATTAATCAATGTTACACACTGTTTGTTTCAGTTTGCCTCTCATTAGAACTTTCAATTTCCATTAATCTACACCATTTTAGTGTCAATTGGGTCGTAGGCAAGACTTACGTTCAGATAACCCCCCAACAGAGTCTTTACTTCATATTCCCAACAAAGTTTGATCAACTCTGGTTCTGGCATTCAAAGGTCAATATTTTGGACATGATGCTGAAATAACATAAGATATGATTGTTCACACAGTTATGATCATATTTTTAAAAATTAGGAGACACCCATATTCGATATGTACAAAATAGAGAGATGGAAATGGCTAGTGGGATTCAAAAGCAATTTGTTGCATCAACAACTAAGAATCAAGAAAATAGTTGCAGGCCATCTTGCAGAATTTAAGTGCAAAACATAGAATTGCAACGGGAAACCCACTCAAACATTGAATGTAACAAACCAAAATCCATATAATTTTGAAACAATCCAGCACAAAGATAGAAACAATCTTTTCTAATTGTCATAATCAAGTACAGCTATAAAAAAAAACATGGCTTGAGAAAACCATAAAAACTCAATAGATAGCTAGCTGGGTTTCTTAGACAATTGCATTTGCAGCACTTGCAATCCTAGGCCACAAATCAGCACATTCCTTCCCAATAGGACCAGTGATGGCAGAACCTGAAATTTTTAATACAGAAATATTAGACAAGAAAAGATCATGTTAGTTCAAGTCATATTCTATATGACTACCATCCCTCTTTAGTTTTCAAAGGAGTTGTAAAAGATAAGCAATGTTGAAAAGATGGAGAGAATTTAGCAAGAATATTAGGAGTACCTTTCATTTCACCCTTTGGATTCACTATCACACCAGCATTGTCTGCAGAGAAAATGGTACACATAATCAGAACCAGATATATGACGAAGTACATAATTTAGTATGGAGGGTTCAGATAAATTCTTGAAAAAGATCAGAGTAAAAAAAACTACAGGGAGGAGAGGCAAGTATAGGTAAATATACGGCCTAAATGGAACAGATGTGAGCATAAAAAGCATTAGCACGCCTGTAACGATAGACAGATTCAATTTCCCAGACTTGTAACAGTATCTACCTGGAAGATTAAGAGGCAGACACTTGACTAACCCTGGTATCAATGGTTCATATAAACTCTTTAACAGATAAGTAAAACTACAGGGGGAAAGGGCACTGTAGGTAAATATACAGCCTAAATGGAACAGATGTGAGCATCAAAAGCATTTGCACAACTGTAACGATAGACTGATTCAATATGCCAGACTTGTAACAGTATCTACCTAGAAGATTTAAGAGGAAGACACTTGACTAAGTCTGGTTATAATTTACATTAACACTGAAGACAACCAAATTACTCAAAGAGGCTCTTCTAAGTTCTTCAAAAACCCACATTTAATGGATATAGAATTAACAAGCATCAAATAGGTGTAAACACCATAAAATGAAATTCAAGTATCAGGATGCTACTAAACCAGCATGCCATATTTATAACAATACATTGGCACAATAATATACAATAAAGCAAAATGGAATTTACAATCCAATCACACAAAAATCATATAGGACAGGACATAACTGGATCACAACAGATAATAATGAGAAAAATCATAATCACTTGAATATTGAAAAGCATAAACAGATCAAGAACTGATAAACACAATCCCACAAAAATAAAAAAGCTGTAACTTTGAAGGAAGGTTATAACGGAAGAAGTATACTGACCCTCGAAGTACATGAAAACACCATCCTTTCGGCGCCAGGGCTTGCGCTGCCTGACGATGACAGCTGGCATCACCTTCTTCCTGAGTTCAGGTTTACCCTTCTTCACAGTAGCCATCACCATGTCACCGACACAAGCAGACGGCAACCTGTTGAGACGACCCTTGATTCCCTTGACGGAGATGATGTACAGGTTCTTAGCCCCTGTGTTGTCGGCACAGTTCACCGTCGCCGCCACCGGCAGACCCAGTGACATCCTGAACTTGTTACCCGCCGATCCTCCACGCCCTGAATCCATGCACAACACAGAAATGTTAGAAACACACACAATACTCTCTTCATACGCATTCTCATCAGAGGGAATGGGGAAGAAAAGAGAAACTAACCTCGCTTCGACATTTTGGTGTGCTGCGGAAGAAGCGAATTAGGGTTTTGGAGGTTATTTATACTGCGAGCTTCGCCATCTAGGGTTTCTTTGGGTTCGAGGATGGGTTAATTCCTTCCATCGTTTTGACTTGTGCGACGCATTGAGCCTTGTGTTCGCAGGCCCACTAAGATTATATTTGGGCCATTTCTGTTTGTAGACTCGATTAGATATTTCAATTAAACTTGGGCCCAGTCATTTCTCATAGGCCCAATTAGATTTTGGCTATTTCCTCCGTTTTTTTATAGTTGAAGAAGCATTTTCTTCCATATAGATTGAATTTATTAACGATAATTATAATTAGTGTACTGTGTTTCACCGAGCTTCACGTGTTGTTAGAATTTTTTCTAGTGAACTATTTCTTGAAACTTAAAGCGTTGTAATGCATGTGATGAACGAAACTAATGGACATTGATGAAATCGTTTTTTTTTTTTTTGAATGGGGGACAGTTGAAAACATAAAGTACATGAAATAGCACTACTAAATGTTAATAGGCACGGTTTCGGGTCTTAGAACATGCCTAGAGAAAAACATACCTTCCATTTGAAGCCGCCTGTAAAAAGATCTCCACAACTAATTAAAATGATTAATGCATGAATGCTTTGTATTTTATGTAATTTGATATCATTAACTTTAAAGTTCAGGCGATCAGCGAAGGAACATTTTGTGTGATAATGTATGTTTTAAATATGTTTAGTTGTTATTTTCAAACAAAATACTATACTATAGTTTTTAAGGATTTCATGTTTATTGCACAATGTCATACACATACAAATACAACTACTTTCTCTAATAATATAGACCTTCAATACAAGCAGTACTCCACACTTAACCTCGATTTTAACGGCTTCACGAGGGCTAAGGTATCACTTTCTTCTTCTACTTTTTTTATATATTTATTTCCTATCCTTTTGCAAAGTTTTAATCCCCAATTAATGAACAAACACATGGCCCGCAATAGTTTTAACTCAATGTTGTAAGAACATAAGGTACTTAAAGCTCCTTAACGCATGATAAGTCTTGTCTATGTACCGACGAGGATGATATTTGATAATAAAGGTTAATCAAGAAACATAACTCGCATAGTACTTTATAGATGATTTAACATTCATGGACTTTTGATTTGTCAATATCAAAACCATCATTCTTGCCCGTCTCTAAACTTTGCTTTAAATTTATTTTAGTCGGCATAACTCAAAATTCTTCACCATGAAACGACGGTTTTCAATTATTATGTGATCTACAGTTTCCAATAAAATTGTCTTAAAACATGATACATCACCAGTTTCTAGGGAGGGCCACGGATTACGCAGCCCCCTCTGAGGTCAGAGGATTTACCCATGTGGTCTCCTATATCACTATTTACTAGTCCAGCTTTGGGGTTAGAGTCGGGGTACGGATGCTCGAGCTTCTCGTATTTCTTCTTCTTCTCTCCTTTGTAGCTCTTGGCTTTACATTATTGTACTTCTCTGTGGTTGTGGCTCCCATCTTGGGAATGACTTCAAAGGGAAGGAATCTGGGCTATAAACCACAGTTTTTCTTAATAAATCTTTTCTTTCTGATAAAAAAAGCACGACATATAGTTAGTAAGATAGAAAATTATTCTTACCTTGACTTCTTCTCCCCCATTTACATCACCCTGCTTCTTCAACATTGTCGTCCTCTTCATAGCTTAGATTCTCAGCATTTGGTTCCTGACTCCTCAGCTTGGATCATTTCCAAATCTTCAGTTTTTCTTCGAACATGTTGACGTTTATCTCTCTATCCTCACTTTCATCTATCAATCAACGATTCAGTTGAACCCTTTCCCCTCTGAAGTCATTTCCAAACAGTAAAATGTGATGATTCAAACAAGAATTATATCAAAAATAAGAAAAATTACATACAAACTGACATCAATGAACATAATCTCCACCAAACAAATGATGAGACGTTTCGAAAACCCAAACATCTATTCTATTAATGAACTCGAAATCAGAGAACTCACATTCAAAACTGAACTCAAATCGGCATGCACAACATATATACAAACACATAATCAACAAATCATCCGTTGATTCAAAGAAAACCTAAACCCTTTACCTGAAGACAGTTGTTGAGCTTGAATTAGAAGAAAACCCAACCCTCTAATCGTTGTTGTCTAGTCCAATATGAGTGTTAAACTGTACGCAAATTATGCTCATTCAATACTAACTGAGTTTGAAGTCTGTCACGTTTTTTCTTTTGAAGAATGAAGTCTGTAATATTACAATCTTACCTTTTACGTTCAATAGTTCAAAAATATATATCTTCATATTTGACATATAATATATGTGAGAAAATTTAAAATAAAATAAATAAATCTATAAGGTAACAATTAAAAATACAAAACTATATACCTAAATGAGCAAAATACATGAATTTGAACCATAATTAATTACCGTTTAAAATTATCATAAACAAGGCAAAATGACAAAACATAAAACAGAGAACACCTAACTTTCTTCTCCGTCGATTGCTGCCTGTCCGTCTGTCAATTCCATATGACCCCAATACGCTTCCTATATCAGCCCAAGCTTCTTCCCTCGCCATCTTGCCTAAATCCCCAAATCAGACTGAGATTCGATAGAAGCTGCTAGCTTTTTAGAATGTGCGATCTGGGTTCCGATTCCCATCTCTGTAATTGATTTGATTTCATCCAATTCTGCGGATACCATCGAATCATTATCTTCCAGAACCCAAACAATGGACGCATTAAAAGAGAAAGTTACCGAGAGGCTATCGCGTCTCTTTGCTGATTCCCCTTCTTCCCCTTCGTCCTCTCCTTCTTCTTCTCCTTCTTCCGTTGATCAGGCTCAGCCGAATCAGGTAATTTTCGTGCCCTCTCTGATCTGCAATTGTTTGTATTCGATGATTGTCTGAAGGGTAATTAACCTGCTTTCAGTTTGATGAACTTGTGGCCATTTGGTTTCTGCTATTTAGGATGGATCTGGGTATTGTAAACTTTTGGATTCTATTCTGCTGCCGAATTTGGTTGTTAGTTTAATTTGATTTTGATTTTATTTTATTGATAAATAATGTTATTAGCACCTACTATTTCACAATGGTTTCCTTGATTATTGAAATCAAGTGGGTGATTCATTAGGGCCTGCTTTTTCTCACAATTTGTCCAAAGTTTGCCTTTTGATTTGACAAAATTCATAGTGGCTTCCAGTTCCTTGGAATTTCTTAGCTGTGAAGAGTGGAAAATGACAATGTGCAGATTGTTTATGTTAATGAGTAAATGGTACATATATTATTTGTGTTGACATATTTCTCAACTGTTTTCTTTTGCAACCAACTTGTAGATTACTGCTTTTTTGGCTAATCTTTTACTTCAAAGACAAGCTGCTAATTTCTCAGGACCTGTTTTTTTTTTGTCCACAATCTGTCAAGAAATTACCTTTCATTCAACCAAATGCATATTGACTTCAAATTCCTTTGAGAAAAAAATGAAAATTAGCTGGAAAGAGCTGACAATGGCAATATAAAATTATTAATGCTGATGAGTCAATAGTATTATATAATATACAAATTGTTAATGCTAATGAGTCAATAGTATATATTATTTGCACGGAGACAAAGAATTCATGTGGATGACTCAATGTGATCTGCATTTGGTTCATGGAGCCTACCCCAAGTGATTGGGAAAATGGCTAAGTTACTGGTGTTGGTGTTGGCGTTGTTGTTGTATTTGTCTTTTAATGTAATGCTTCGGAATGTGTAGGCCAGGCCATATTACAATGGAGGGAAATCCATCACTTCACTTTTGTCCTTTGTTCTCCCTTCAACTAGCTCAGATGGGTTTGATTCAAGCAAGGATCAGGATGATGTCAAAACGGTTAGCCCACTTCCAGTTGTCAGGAGTGATGAAGGTGCTGGGTCACAATGTGAATCTGATAACTACGATTTCTATACTCCACTATGCAAGACCAATGAGAAACCGACCCTTAAAGAAGATAGAGACTCTAGTCAGGCATCCCATGGAAGGAGCAACAGTGATTCTTCTGGAGAGTTTGAGGAAGCACCCGAGGGACAGTGTGAGCCACGAAGTCTAGACAAACTACAATATCAAGAGAAGCCTATGGCTAATCTCACAGATGATTCTACTTTCATCTCCCCAGAATTGTATGAGTTCTTGTATTCATCAATCCCGAATATCGTAAAAGGATGCCAATGGATTTTGCTGTATAGGTAAGTTTTGCTTAAGATTCTATAGTTGTGCATGTTAGATACTTATTGATATTGATTGACTTTTGCTTGTTTCAAATGAAGGGCAGTACGTTGAGACATGGAATATCACTCCGCACTCTCATTCGTAAAAGTGCTGACTGTCCAGGTCCCTGTTTGCTGGTAAGCTGATGTCTATTCCATAATGTTTGTTTCTTAAATTCTGATAGCAATTTGAGATTCAGCATCTCAACTTCAAAGTTAGTCTCCTATGTCATTCACTACTGATTAGATATCCAATACTGTTGTACACCCTGTAGATTGTGGGAGACAAAAAAGGTGCTGTGTTTGGTGGTCTTTTACAAGGCCCCTTAAACCCTACAGCAAAGAGAAAATATCAAGTAAGTTAATCTTTTTCTTACCTTTACCAGTAGTTTTATTTTTTATTCATTCATTGCTTTTCTTCAAGTGAAGAGCATCTGTTTGATTTGCTTTTGTCATTATACCTGATATCGCTACTCATTAGCCACTCGGACCATTTATTTTTGTTTCCTTGTAATAGGGGACAAACCAAACATTTGTTTTTACAACCATATATGGTGCGCCAAGACTGTTCAGACCAACAGGTAAACTTTTTATCAATATTTTGTTGATGTATGTTCTGTCTTGTAAACATCAAAATGCATCTCTCCTTACCTAAAACTAAACACAACAAAGCATGGGGCATAACCTCTTCAAAAGTGAACTGCCATGTTGGTGATTTTCCCATTTGACCTGGCTTTCTTATCCAGTTCTGGAAAGTTTCATTTGTACCAGTCTAGCACTTATTGTTTTATTTGTTGTTTGTTACGCAAATTACTAATTGCCTTTTGCTGATGTCTTTCAACCTTATTCTTTCTTCTTATTTCTACGGATTTCTCAGAAGAATATAGATTGATACAAATTTGGATATATGGATATAGTAAAATTTACAATAAAAAGTAATTGAAGAGAAAGTAAGTGTTTGGTCCTTTGAAAATGAAGAAATGTCAAATTTTTGTAATTGTGAGTTTGTGAGGGCATTATTGCTGGAACTATAGTTTAAAACTGATTTCATTTCAATGATAAATCAATCATGACGATGGAATAACAATCTGCCCTTGATTCCATTCATGAGATCTTCCCATTCCATTTGCAACCTCAATCTTGTCTGCCATTATTCCATTACATCCAACCAAATGCCCCCACCCCTTCACAGATATCTAGAAGTCCATGATCCGAAATAGATGGTATAATATGCAAGAATCTTACCTTTGCCATACGAATCAGGCTAGGAATTTCTGCTTTCTCCCCTTTGGGGTTGCTGATAAAAAAAATTCAAGAATCTTACCATAGCCATCAAGTTTATTTTAGAAGTTCAATAGTATTAATAATTACAATTTCAGTCTCCGATGTTTCACCCTAAAAGCCGTATCAGAGGTAAGAGCTGAGGATATTGTTATCTATAGCTATTAGCTAATGTTGTTTATTACTCCAAATCTAATACATTGTTTATCTGTCAGAGGTCTAATTCATAGGCTGTACTATCCTCCAGGCTTCTGTTGTAGTATTATTAATTATCATGACACTGACATGCCACAAGGATATTCAGGTCCAATCCAACACTTTCTAATATAAAACATAATTATCTTGTTGAACACTACCTTATGGAACAACTTATTTCTTTGGCATAGGCATAAACAAATTTTCCCTTTAGACAGTCTAAGAAGTAATAGCTGTAACTGCTATGAACTCGACTTAAATGAGGACGAAAACTCAAGGGTGGTCTTCTCATCCTTTTAAAATAGTTGCAAAAAATTAGTACTCATTCAGACTTACTGGCATGACATGCTCAAATCTACTGTGATGGAAACAGAACTTCAGCTAGTGGTGTGTGTGCATTGTGGACACTGAATGCAAATATTTCTTCTAGATTGTTTTGTTGAACATTAACCAATAGTATAATTTTATCTGTCTGCTTTTTTGACAAACCAAGAGTCGTCCCACATAGGTGTCCGTGTCTCCATATGTCAGGTAAACACCAAAGACCATGTGTATGTTTAACAACCAAGCGCATCCATAGAACAGGGCAAGATTTGTCAGCCAAACATAAAAACCATGCATTTTTAGATGGTAAACATAAAGCCAACTCATGAAACCCATTTATATATGTTGGCAGTTTTATATTAAATCCGTTCAATACTGCAATAATTGAGGATGAAGGAGACTGATGTTTAAAATAAGGATTGTGCTATAAGTGGTACCTTCACCGGACAAATTTTATTATTGGATCAAGAGTGCATTAATCAGAGAAGAAAGGGGAGCACCAATTGACACGTAATAGAAAGTTCTTAGTTTGTATTGATAGGCTATGTTATTTCTGGTGCTGTGTAGGTGCCAACAGATATTTTTACATTTGTTTAAATGACTTGCTTGCATTTGGTGGCGGTGGGAACTTTGCTTTGTCTTTGGATGGGGATCTGTAAGCTTCCTTCTTCGAGGATATATTTACTTGTTCATTATTAAACATGGAGCCATACTTTCAACTTGTTTGATACTGATTTGAGCTATATTTGAAAAGGTTAAATGGAACTAGCGGAGCATGCGACACATTTGGAAACTTATGCTTGGCTCATAACCCAGAGTTCGAGTTAAAGAATGTTGAGGTAAACTAAGTTCTATTAGACATCCCGCGTCTGGTTTTACAATACCAATAACGGGCTCTTTCTGTCATTGGTTAGATGTTTGTAAGTCAATTAAGCTCGATGTCCAAAATTAGATGCTACAATATACTTATCCAAGTATTTGCCATTGTATGCAGTTGTGGGGATTCACGCACTCGTCGCAGTACCTTACTTGATGCTAAAGTGGCATGCTCATCTCATTTTATGATCCTCCCCAATTTTGCTCCCCTTTGGATCGAGGACTTTGATGCCTTTTTTTTATGACAAATCTGCTCTGCCCTTTTTTTATGACAAATCTGCTCTATCATATCATATGTAAAGTCGAACCGTGGGATTTTTAGGCGTCTAAGTTATTATTTGCATGATGACACTGTACTTAAGTGTTGTATTTCCAACATTTCAGTCTTATTGCTTCTTTTTATAACCTGGAAGAACTCGTCTTATATTCTCTAGCATGATGTTTTGATCTCCATTATGCTAATATGTTGGGTTTGGTTTCTTAGCTGTGTTAACTTCATTTGCCTGCCTGAAGTTTACTCTCCGTATTCGCCAAACTAAAGGAGATAATTTGATCTAGGGATGGTAATGAGGCGGGTTTATATTCCCCACTCCCATTCTTGGGCGCGGTTCACCACCGCTGCCCCCGTTTGCCATAGAGGGCACTCTGGCCTGCCCCAGCGCGCCCCTGATCAGGTCCCTGTTATATGTTACCCGCCCTGAGTTCGATTCTGAAGTTCAAAGTTTAAACTTAAATATTTTATACATAATTTTCAAATCATACTAAAATAATAGAGTTTCGCAATATAAATCTCAGTGAATCGGCATCAGTCATCATTTTGGAAACTTTCAAAATGTCATAAGGTGTAGCAGCACATTGCTCGGAGATCTCAGATAAGTAATACAAAAACAGTTGCAACTAAATCTCAGTGAATCGGCATCAGTCAAAAATAAACCAGCTCCATGACCTTCCCTCAAGTATTTTGAAAAAAAAAAACAGATTTTACAATTCCCTATCAGTCAATACAATACATGCATAAGGCATATCCTACTGGAAATGCTAAGCAGCTGACTTCAGCTAATATCATGGGATGAAGAAGGCTTCTTATGATTCTGACGGGCCGTCATCCTCTGGAAGTCCGAATACACGGAGATTCCGGTCCATGGATCCCACCGCTAGGTATTTTGCATCCGTACCAAATTTCACACATGTTGCTCTACCTGGAACCAGGGAATAACACACGATTAGACACTAATTCACGGGCATGTATAAGAGCTATACCAAGTCAGATGGGAACAAACCTGTGCCAGACAGATCAGGTAATGTTTTGATACAATTCCACTCTGATTTCACATTGGCCACTTGGTAGATTCTGCAAAAGTGGATTGCTTGAGGTTAGTTTTGTATCTAAACCAGAGGAACAGGTCACACTATAAATTCATAAATAACTGGATATAATTGGAATGAGTTGTATTCAACCCGTTCTTGCGTTCTTTCAGAAATACCCACCTTATATCAGAGCCTCCTACTGCAAGGTAATTTCCACTATGGTCGAAGTCCACTGTAAAAGACCAAAAACAAAGGTTTTAACTATGTCTTTCTCACAAATAGACCACTTAATTTCATCATCCATGGCAGATAACTACTAAAGTGGGACAGGGGAGACCAGAAAAGAATAATAATACATCAACAGACAACAATCTCAAAGCCATTGAAGGAATGAGGAATAAAAATAATCTCGAAGTCATTGAAGGAATGGGGAATAAAAATCAAATCAACAGTATATATGTATGATATGAAACAAATACAAACCAGAATTTGTAGGTGTGTCGGAATCATAAGGTGAGAATGTCCGGAAATTCCTCAGTTTACGTAGATCCCACAGCTTAACACCATCATGAGCAGCAGTCTACCAAAATCACAAGGTAAAACTAAATTAAATCAGAACACAGAAGAGCCAAATCTCCATCTTCCATGCACGTTTTATACCCCAAATCTTTAACATACCGCGAGGAAGTAACCATTTTCAGAGAAGGATATGGCAGTTACTGGCCCAAGATGTCCATCAAATTTTGCAACATTCGCCTACACATCAGTAAAAGAAAGCATGAGGATCAAAATAGGAGCAACCAACCCACAACCTAATTTGGAACAGAAATAGAAGCATGCATACCTGACTCTTTACATCCCAAATCTTAACAAGAGCCTCTGAGGTGCCAGTACCCAGAATGAGACCATCAGGATGAAAAGCTGCAGCAGTATAACCACCTTCAGTTGCTGTAGTGTCTGCAACCTGTACAGAAATAGGATTTGTAAAATGGGCATGCCTACAAGCAGATGATGGAACGGGTTTTTCTACGTATGTCATGGATGCATGTGTGGAACAGACATCTCCAAAAAATATAGTGGTATCTTGCAAACTGATGTTAGACATGGATGATACACAAAAATGTTGCCCCTGAAGTACTATTTCCTCTACATCATTGGGAGATTAATTCAACCATGAAGACGCATAAATAAATAAATGTTCGTTGTTGCTTAAATTACCATCAATGTTAAGGATTCCATTGATGCGATGAGAACATGTTTGGAGATATATAACTTATCCATTTCCCCAATTAATTGAGACAATATGATTAGAGATACACAAAAAATACAGTGCTGATTATAAAAAGAAAATGAACGCACCGAATGATAGTTATGTATCACAAAAATATTTCAAGACTGAGCTCATATTTACAAAAGAATACCGGACCTGTGTCAGACAAAGACCAGAGGTAATATCATAGAAGCACCACGTATTATCAAGAGATGCAGTCACGAAGTAGCTGTTTGTGGCATGGACAGTGACAGCTTGCACCTGCAAAGAACAAAAATGCAAACTATCAACACCTAGAAATAACTGTGTAGCATCCGTGCGGTAGGATCACTGAGACGCCAGGCTCAAACTAAAAACAATTTGTTGCTCATAGAAATCTCCTGGAAGTCATTAACCTCAATTTATATTTACTATGGATCACGTATACTAAGTGAACTGACCTACATAGCAATTGTGTGATGTAAGTTCCATGAAGTAGTTTACAGCATTGAAACCTATTTATCCAATGCAGAGTGCAAACTAACAGCTTTGTAAGCTAATGAACTTGACAAGTAGACCATCACCAATATGGGTAGGAAAAGGTTATACCTCTGCAGTATGGTCCTTCAATATGTGCTTACAACTGTAGTTCCCATCTTCTGAGCCTTGCCACACACGGACCGTCTGCCATTACGAAACTAATTAAATTAGATAGCATGTTATTGCTAAAAACAGAATAAATAAGGAAAAGAAATAACTAGAACTAATTAACAAGTGAGCCTTCAACTAAAAGCTTAAGCTTTTAGTTAAGTTGGTCCACTAAGATTACATAATCAAACCAGAGAGTTAAATGAATTTCGCAATCTTAAGATATACTTCCTTCACTCCAAAAAATAGCGTACAGTTTCCTTATTTGGATGTCAATTATGCAAGGATTTGGTAATCAATCGCAGACAATGGAGCCAGGCATTCATGTGAATGACTCAATGTGACTGCATTTGGTTCACGCAGCTTACCCCGATTGATTGGGAAAATGGCTAAGTTGTGCTGTTGTTGGATGTCAATTATGCAAGAAATACCAATAATATCTGCTTATTTGGGCCTACCTAGTGGGTTAGCCTATGGAAGTAGGATGCGAGAGGACATATAAGGAAATCAAATCATATTTTCACTATTCTTTAATTCTTGTTGAAAGGGTAAATGAGACAATCATTGTGGTACAATGGAGCATATGGGAGCAAAGACTTATCCTGAAACAGAAAGCGCCATTCTTTATTACTATTAAAATTTAAGTGAGCCTCAGAATCTTCAAGTCTATAGGTTGACAAATGAAATCAAGACTAGTCATCTGGCAGAGTATTGGGTAAAAGAATTTTAATATGTGCGTATAGGAGTTCGACAACTGCACTCTGAGATGACTACCATGTAAATAGCAAATTTTGCTCAATTTCTACATTATTTCCATATTTTGAACTTTACAGCCTCCTTAGTACTCATCATGTTTTCCTTTTCATATGATAAGGGGATGGTAGCAAACCAGCTGATCCAGAATAGCCTCAAAAATCGAAACGTAACTAGAATTAGACTGTTGAGTTTAAGGTTGATAAAGTAGAGTTGAGCTTACCTTGTCAGCTGAGCCAGTAAGAAATAAATCACCTTGTCCCACAAATTTTACACTTGTAACCTATCAAACAAATAATATTCAATTTATAGGAAATTTTGATTGAAAAAAGCAACTATAGTGTAGAGATATGTAGCAGAGGAAAACCTTCTTTGAATGACCACTGAGTGTAGATATGATCTGTCCAGATGGCCGATCGAACAGTACAGCATTTGTGTCAACCCCACCAGTTGCAATTGTGTCCTAACGATCAAGGAAATGAAAATTATGATTTAGCAAAAGAAAATGAACTGCACACACAGCTCTTACCATCCTCACTACTTTTCCTGCTAAATAAATGTTAAAGAACCAAAAGAAAGATGAACCGAGCAAAATAGTAAATGCAGAAGCCGTCTATCTGTATTACAAAGACATTCATGACCGACAATGATTAACTTCTTAGTTCTAAAAGCAAGAAATTATGTTTGGCCTAGTGCTTCGAATCAACAGCACTATTTGAGTCACAAGATTAATAAAGTATTTTAGTGCAGTAAGCACCAAGACAGCTGTTTTGCTCACTTGCCAATTTGAAATTATCTTACTATTCATGTTTTCCTCAAACAAGTTAGTATGCATGCACGTGCAGACACACTGGTCATATCCCATGAGTAGACTTCGATTTATGCCAAAGCATGATACGTGTATCTATGTGAGCAAGTGATATACATTGCTGTATAAAGCCACACCTCTCTAAGATCTGCTCCGCATTTCAAGAGATGCAAGATTAATGGATTTGCATGCACCATAAGTAGACCTTATGGTAGTAGTAGCACTGCTCCATCTCTCGTGTTACTTATTACACAAATGTAGCTGTCTAAAATCAAATTTCAGTCTGTATGAAATGGAGAACTAGTGCAACACAATCTCATTCACATGAACATCAATCCAAAAAAATCTCTTGATTTACAATGTTCATTAATTAATCAAAGTCGTCGTCAAAACAGAATTCATTATGTACATATATGCATGGATGCATATATATATGCCAATTACTAATCTAATTTTAACCTAACCCACCCAAGTCTAGGTTAACCCCTAACCATCACCCGACACCCGCACCTGCTACCAAGCAGGTAACCCATTGGGATTAGAATCCCAGACCTCATGGAGATCAGAGAGTCCATTTGACCACTAGGCCAGCCCCAATGGGCAAAAAAATCATTATATACAAAAAAAATCATACAAGATGCATGTGTATAAATTTAACACAGTAGTAAACTAACTAAAAGAGATATATTGCAGAGTGAATTGGATAACGAATTGAATACCTTAGAATCCAGGATATCAATAGATGTGACACCTTGTTTGTTAGTTTTGTGAAGAGGGTGACTAGAAAGTTGTGTGTATCTCTCTAGAGCATCGACAGGAGCCAAGGTTGGAGGAATCTGGGAGGAAAAAAAATGGAATGGAGCACTGATGATTAAAATTGTTAATGACAAAACAATATGAAAAACATGCAAAATGTCATATGAACATTTTCAACCAAACGAAAATTGAACATTGCAAACCCAAATTTAATATATACAAAAATCATCTTGATGTTTTCACAATAATATGCTTATTTCAATGTCATTAGACAATATACCTGACGCTTTTTGCGCTGCTGTGAAAGAGCTGCATTGCAATCAGTCAGCTCAGAGATAATACTGGTGGAAATTCCAGGACGTATTCTCTTTCCACCAGGGCCCATATCCTCGTCCTCAGCAGCTTCAGTTAAATAATAGAACGCCATTACCTATTTTGTTACCTCGATGCCATTAAGTAAATTTAATTAAAAACGAAGCAAAATAGTACCTCTTTTCCCATTGCTAAGGCCAGAAGGATCTGCAACAGTCGACGCTGACATTGGTATTTGCCTTTCAGCCTGAGCAAGTAATGTCCTTGCTTCGTCCCTTTCCTTTGAAAGTCTTGCAATCACGCGGCAGGCGGCATCGTGCTGCCAAAACAAAAAAAAGGATACACAACACCTTTCATCAGGCGTGCTGATCAAGAAATTTCTTATCTATCATGAAAATTACAACCTTGGAGTCATGTATATAAAGAGCACAAACACAGTCTGCAGCACAAGGAAATGAAGAAGAAAAACTAAAGAAAGGAAATCTAGAAGCAACTGAATTGTGACTAAAACTGAATTTCCCTACACTTCTATACATGTTCATCTGCAACGCACAGGATCCAAAAGACAGTAAGTAATTAGAAAGGAATGAACTACGGTGAATAAAAACATTTACAACTTTTCTTTATATAATATATTTGTAGAAAATAAACAGAGATGCATATTTCATACCATGGAAAATATATATCAAAACTACAAAAGCAGTACCACTTATGTAGGAGCTTTTGTCACAAAGGGAGCTTTTTTACATAAAGCATTCACGCAACAAGAGAGGCAAAAGAAAAACGAAGAAAAATAATGTCTTCTTTTATAGCTTATTCTGGTAAAAGAACAGGGACAAAAGACATTATGTTGCACAATAGCAACATATAGGGACCATTATTCTAATTTTATGTCGCAAGGTTTCAAATTCAAAAAGCTCATAATATATGGACGATAAAGTATAAACTTATATTGAGAACTGAGATGAAAATAAGATGATGTGGCGGCAAAGTAATGGAGCCTGCAACTAGCAACATGCACATCAACTACTACCTGAAGGATACCACATTATATACTTCACCAAAGAATACAGAACAAAAATAAGATACAAACTTTAGCACACATCTTCTCTTGATAGTGTTACCTGATAAAGAGCATGACTTAGCTCTTGTCTCGCCGTGTGTAGTTGTTGTTCTAAAGCAAAATTGGATAGCATCAAAGTATCCCATTCCTAAAAAATAAGGTGGTCAAATTTTACAACCAAGAGATAAAGAATTTTCTAGAACATGAAGTAAACGCCAAAGAAATGGTATCAACTACATAAACTTTAACTGGTAGGCAGGATATCCCAGAGCAGATAGTTCATATTATAATTCCAATCAGAAAAAACTTAGAAACAACTAGGTCCTTATCAGAAAGCTAAGACAACAGAAACAAGATGCCTCTTTATGATAGACAGGCATGAAACTTCTAAACATAAGCATGCTAACTGAATAATCCACACATTTTGGGATTAGGTATTTAATAGAGCTAAAAATACACTAATGGAATTAGGTATCAACTATACATACAATTTGAAATGATAGACTGGCATGAAATCTATAAGCATAAGCATATAAACTGAATAATCCACATATTTTGGGATTAGGTATTTAAAGAACTAAAAATGCATAAACGGGATTAGGTATCAACTACACATACAATTTGAAACATTCCAAGCATCCCTGGGATGCTCGCAGCCTGTACAGGTCTGGGTTTCACAATCTGCAAACAAGGGCCATGAATCAACATCACTAAATGAATAAAACAGTTACAGTAACAGCAATATAAAACAGATGTGAAGAATTATACCTTCCCTGTTTTGATTGGAACAATATCATCCATAGTTAGTGGCTCCCCAGTAACTGGACATTTACCATAATCCTGGTCAAGTATAAACAAAAATTCAATTCCTATTAGATGGTGTGTTATATTGAACTGGAATATTATAGAAATTAAGAGTTCCAATCAATATACTAAGAATGGGAAAATATACCTAACAAATAAATATCATCTATGGTCTGAAATTCAACCCAACATTTGAAGATCCCAAGTTTCAGCTTTCAGTTATAGCATTCAGTTACTGAGCAGAAACAAAGGTTTGAATACAACATTTCGATTTAGATTTCTGTAAGCTAAAACCCATTAAGTTAAGTTTATCCAAGAAAAAACCAACTTTTCACAGAATCTTCGTCTATTACCTACCTTTCTAGTTCACAATATACTGATAACTCAAAGAAAGGACATGGATACAGGAAAAGTTAGTGGCATCACGGAGTGTTCAATATAAAGGAGTGATCTTTATAAGACCCTTAACTCGACCAAACAGTTGCGATATGTGTGAAAACACACAAATTAATTTCATTAGGGTTTTCACCACACATCACAGAAGAAAACAGAAACCCTAGAATGACAAGAACGAAGTGGCTAGGCAAACATACAGCTATGTGACGCTCGATTAAGCGCTTCTCGAAGAGGAGGCCGGAGTTCCTGGAGACGACTGGCTCTTCCGGAACCTCGCCGGAAACTGCACGGTGGGAGAGCAACATCAAGAAAGAGATCAGCGGAAACAGACACGTAGTGAGAAATTGAAGAGAGAGAGTGGAAAAAGATAGACTTACTTGCGCAGTTCATTCTCGGAGGGAAAAGAGAGAGAGCTAGGGCGTTCTTAGCGACGAGGCTCACGGCGGCGGTGGCGATTGATAGTGCTACACTAGTGTTTGCGCTGTTTGAAAAGAAGCAGCGGCTGAGGAGCGAAGAGGAGTTAATAGAGAGGGGTCTGCCAAAATTAAATCTCGTCGATCTGGATAGCGGGTCAATCACTATTGGCGGTACCCGTTATCCAAAGTCTCTTTGGGTTGACCCAGTTCGTTTTGAAAACACATGTCCAAAAATTTCTTCAAATCGAAAGAATCGTACAGATTGTTCGGTCGAAAATTGATCAAAATATAGCCACAAATTTGCGAAGTTTTTCTATAAAAAAAACCGAGAATAAACCTAATATAGAGATGATAAAAACCCAAATCCGGTGAGGATCTGAGTCTCCCGACCCGATCAGGAGCAAGACGGATTTTTATTTTGGAGAACGTGACGGGTTTGAACGAAACTTTAGGGAATGTTTTAGATCAACGTTGGGGTGACCTCGCCCCGTCCCATACCAAAGCAGTTTTCTATAACTATTTTTTTTAAGACGATTTTTGTAACTCTTTATTAATATTTTATAACCACGTGGGTAGCCTTATTATTTAGGTTAATTATAAATCCACACACGAACCTTTCAAAAATTAATAAAACTGTTGGTTTTGTTAACAAAACTGTAAAATTACTATTCATTTTTTCCAAAAAAACAAAATACCCTTCGGATTAAAACTATAGAACACCAATTTTTTTCCCAAACTTGAATCTAACCCTAAAATCACACTTTGTCCCTAAGCCAAACCCTTCAAACGCTCACCAAACCATAAATCCAACCCTAAGTCACACATCAAAACAAATATAAACTTAATTATCTATTTACTTAAAAACAAAATAATGATTTTATATCAAAAAAAACAAAATAATAATTTTGATAAGACAATTAAATGGAAAAAACAAGGCAGCACGGACGGGCTCGACTTCTCCGGCAACACGGCAGCTCTGGCCTCACCTTCTTCGACAACACGGCATCTCCGTCGCCGTCTTCCTCA
>JAYMSW010000343.1:0-24374 GCA_036897725.1 Erodium texanum | reverse complement strand
TGTACCACAACCTGCCCGTCCTGCCATAGAAGCTCCATGATGTCATCTTCAGGCCTGTGTGCACACAAAGTGTTCGTCAAAATGCCTCAAAGAGAATCGCATAAACTAATCGGAGAAGAAGACAGAGCCTTACACAACGGTCGATTTTCTAGGTCGATTCGGAGCTGAAGAGCTGTGGATTGAATACTCGTCATCCATCTCGAACTCAGGAACACAGTGATTCATCCTAGAAAATCAGAAACCAAAATCAATTTCACGAACCCAATTCGAAATCAAAAACAAAAACCCAGAAATCGGAACCACCCACCTTTTCGTTAGAGAAAAGGGTGGTGAAATTGAAATGACGATCCAGAAGAGCACATAGAACAACAGCACAAAACTTTCTCGGAAGCCAAACAAACAAACCAAAATTTTCTCTACCCAACAACAACAACAACGAACCTTAGCCCAAAGAGACGAAACACCGCAGTAAAAATCCCGGAGCTCAATTAATAAATAACCGTCTCAAATTTCTCTGGAAACTCGTGTCTGCGATCTCTTTCTCTCTCTTCTGTGATACCTCCAAAGTGATGATGATGGGAAATTTTAAAAAAAAATTAAATTGGGGGAAAAGATTTTTTGCTCTGCTCTGCATGTGCTTGTTGCGTTGTGTCTCTTCTCGGCGTCTTCTCTGTATTTTAGCTTCTCTGTGTTCATGCACTGTTCCTTGCGAGCTCGAAGATAAGGTCCCAAAGTTTTTGATTTTGATTTTTTATTTTCTCTCACTTTCCCAGGAAAACGATAAGAAGTAATGGTGGGGTTTGAGATTTGGAGGAAAGAGACGAAATGGGTTTTACATTTTCTTTTTCTCTTTGTAATGGCAGTGTTCATTTTCCAACCTCCAAGTTCTCGGCCATAATTGCAGAATAAATAGACTTGTTGTGTCCACTATTATTGATTTGAACAGAACTTCTCTAAACTCTTTTGTACATTTTTATCAAAACATGTGTTATATATCATATGGGTTTTATGATTAGACGTCCGTATATGTACTAAAGATTATATGGATCGGAGATTATAAATTAGTCAGATGTGTCACATAGACATAAACATCGACCATGTTGGTTGAACCAAACGGGTTGTATGTATATATTAAGCTCTACAACTACAAAAATCAATCTTACTGGTTGGATATGATAATAGTCAGATCGTCTTAAACATCAATGAGTTTGGGATCACTTAATGTTAGTTGACACTGAGTTTTCAGGGCCTACACAACGGGTGAAAAATACGGAAAGACAAGCTGACTGAGTTGTGAGACTCTACCCATGAAACAATATGTGAATGATGCAAGTCAAAGTAAAAAAAAGATCGTTAAACTATGTTTTGATGTCAAAAATGCTTAAAAATTCAAACTGATAACATAGATATACAAAGCAATTATCAAGTAATATGCGATACATATCTATTTTTAATATGAAGCTTAGATGTTTGAGATTATAAAATGCTACGTCATAGCTTCATGCTGAATCGTGAAACTTTATACGTATAATGCAAGTAAAAAAAAGCAACAAACTCGAATTTTAAGTTCTTACCTACTTAAAAGTTCGAACTAAGAACACAGATAACCGGTATAATTTTATTAATACGAGACTGTGATATTCTTCAAATAAATTCAAAAATAAAACAAATATTAAGTGGGAAAAAAAAAAGAATAGAACTTTAATGAGCATATGAAAATCAGAAACAAAGAGAGAGATCCAATGCACACCTGCCGCCTTAAGCTGGCCAGTAACACAAGAGCTCTTCATACCTTTTTTATTTATTTCTGCAGTTGTTAATTTGTCAGATTGATCTGCTTCAGATATAGGTGTGATGTGGGGTCATCTCCTTATATATCAATGATCATACACCATAATTATTTTGCTCCTCCCTTTTAAATAAATATATTTAATTCTCAAAAAATAAGATAACCTAAAAAATTGTAGGTTTCAGAAAACAATCATATTTTTATATAATAATTATGTAAATAGTCATATATTCCTATATAATTATGTGGAATTCTGAAAAAAAAATGTATGTTATATAATATTCCAATTATTATGTGATGAGAGTCACAGTTACTTGGTAAATATGAGAACTGGAGTTTTTATTTGAAACAAAATTATGGATTTTTGACAAGCCGATGAGGATATAAAGAATAAACGACATGAGAATAGACATTTATTTGTCCACACAACATGTATGTATGGAACCAAAGTTACTTCCTTTCCTAGATGCTCCTTCTTCTTGCCTTTGCTACTCTTTTTTTCTTTTAGGTCCTATCTACTCAACTTTATTGTCCAATTGAATTCTCATTATCATGTGTCAATCAAATGCATAAGAATCAAAGAATATATAATTAAAGGATATGTAGTAAGAGAATTTTTGACGTCGTTTTCGATCGAGAATCACCTAGATTACTATACAAATGACATTGTAGATGTGGTGGATTCAAGGGTTAGAAACAGGGTAATTATCGAACTGTAAAAAAGATAGTAACAGACGTCAGTAAATTTTACAAACAGTTGAGTGAAAGATTTCAAAATCAATATGAAAAGATTTATTTTAGATTATTGATTCTCATGCAACTAATTACTTGAGTAAAAAAATCTCACATTAATACTTTAGTATTAAAGTGATCTATCACATTAATATTCTAGTATTAAAGTGGAATTGAAGTGTGTGTGTGGGTGTGTTTCAGACAATACATAATGATGATCAGATATAATAAAAATACATAGCTCTTTACTTCCTTATCTTGTTGGTGGTGTATTATATACATTTTTAGTATTTTATAATATGATCAGTGAGATATTTTATTTCCTTGTTTGGGGTGTCAGATTGTAAGGAACAAGCATGACTGTTGGTTGATTAATTAATTAGTTAATAAAAAAATTAGTTTACCTTTAAAGGGTTTTTATTATATATAAAACATAGTGAGTTAGTGGCTTTAATAAAATAATGGAATAAATAATTGGGAATATGATTGGTTGGTATGAAAAATTAAGTAGAAGATGACGATTACCGGTAAACCGTCTTCAAATCCATAAGCTATATTCAATACTAACTACCAATCTATACTTTATATAAAGGTTTAAAGCAAATTATATTAGCAATATAATTTCCTTTTAACCTTTTTTTTTAATTTCTTATATATAGTAATATAGAAGCTCAAAATTTTATTGGTGCATCATAAAAGTCCCGATAACTTGCATGCATGATTTAAGAGTTTGCATTTAAAAGACTTTATTATGGATTTGGGTAGTTTGATAAACCTAGAAAGTTATCCGATGATTCGGACATTAATATAGTACGAGAATTTGAGACTAATTTATATTGTATTAAATATAAAGAATTTTACATCACATTATTTTTTAATCTAATACACACACGAAAGGATGTCCATCAGGCCTAGTTAAATGGTTCAGGAAGTTATTTCTCTTATCTACTTAGTCATTCGGAGTCGAACTCTGATTAGGACAATAATGTTATTATTTTAGTTTTTTTTTCTCCTGTTATTTGTAGTTATTTATCTTGGGTTATCTTATGTGTACGTCCTGGTACATTATCTGTCCAATCTGGTTGTTAAGAGATACACAAACTATATTTATTCAATACTGACTTTAAGAATT
Organism: Erodium texanum; assembly: GCA_036897725.1. Classification (NCBI taxonomy): domain Eukaryota; kingdom Viridiplantae; phylum Streptophyta; class Magnoliopsida; order Geraniales; family Geraniaceae; genus Erodium; species Erodium texanum. The sequence continues at coordinate 20,721 of JAYMSW010000343.1, read as the reverse complement.
GTCATTCCTACCAAGTTTGAAGTCTGTAATGTTACTGTAAAGTTTGTAATATTACTATCTAACTTAATACAATCAGTAGTTCATACATATATTTTCATAATTAATTCAATATATATATCATCATGGTTGATATATAATAATATAAAAAATACGTGAAAGAGATAAATATTTAAATCTTATGTTGGAAGAATAAATGTTTAAATCTTATGAAATCATACGAGAATGTATTTATAGGTTTCTTGAGTGTGACTTAATCTATATAGCAAATATTATTATGAGCAACGTAGGTGGTAAAAACAATAAGTGGTCCCATGTTGATGTTGTTGAGACATGTCAGAGGCGCCGCCAAAGCCAGCTTTGTGGACTTTTCCCTAACCCTAGGACATGCCCTTTGGCCGCGACCCTTATATCTATAAATATAACATTTACAGTGTCTCAGACACTTGTGCATGCAATGCAAGTGTGTTCATTAAGACATTAACTGTATTGATGCCCACAGCCCACCTCCTCATCAAGTCCACCATTTGCGAGCGTTTCTAAAGGTCAAACAAGTCGGTGACCTCAAAATATGAGAACTTGTAATTAGGGTAAAGTCACCTCGATATCAGTGTCAGTCCTGTTACTTCAGATTCGGTAAGGTTAGGTCGTGATTATGGCACTGATGTTAGAAAAAAAACAAGTCCACCGATGTACTGGTGTTGATGTAAAGGTGTTGCTGTGAGAGTGGAGAGAGAGGAGAGAAGATGGTGCAGAAAGGTGAGTGACTCTGATTAGCCGGAACCCTTCACCCAACATCGTCTCTTAACAGAGGGATGATGTTGGGGCAGCACCGGTACCGACCAATACTAACAACTTGCTAGCACTAGTGCTAACAAGTTAGCATGGGTCGGCACCCTCACCCGTGGCCTTGCCCTTATTATTAGAGGTTTAGAGCATCTCGAGGGTCAAAAAAAGATTATATAGAAGAGAAAAAAAAAAGGTTAGATTATTAGAAATTGTCAAACAATAATAATAATAGTCGAGATAGGGCTATTTAGTAGATGATTCAATATAATAGGACATGTGTCACCAAGTTATTGGCCACAAAGAGAGAAATTGAGGAAATAGACTAGTCAATCCACCCGTTTGGGCTATTAGCTTAAGCGATCTGGTTATCGACTAGTCGACTTTCCTGGCTCAAATTGCCTAACTTCTCGCCCAGCTTTTTCCTCAAAAACCACACAATCAACCAAAGCAACCACCTATATTAGAGGTATTCGATAAATATTGATCCAACCTAAAATAAATTAATATATACCTGATTGGACTCTCCAACTAAAAACATGACATTTTGTTTTTACAAGTTTCACTCTCAAGATTCTCCTTTTCATCATTAATTTTTGATACATTGACTTTTTTTAACACTAGTTTCCAGTGAATCATAACAAAACTAAACTTCTAACCACGATCTGAAGTTCACGTAAGACTGAAACATATAGAGACACAAATAGGCCAGATTCATTCGACTGTAAAGAACAACAATTAAACATATATAGAATCGAACTGGTGTTTGAAAAGAGAGAGTGGATGATGAAAATAATTAGGGTATGGGGAGGGGAGGGTGGGGCCAGAGAGATCTAAGGAGATCCTAGAAATGTCGAACAATGTAAGAGCATAGTGAGTGAGTGAGACCCCATTGGTTGTGGGGGGCAGTTACTTGATTACTAGTGGATGGACCAACCAATTATAACACCATATGAATTGAGTATCAATATACTATTAATTTTTATATTTTATATCATCTATTGTACATACATCATGAGCTAGCTGTCTCATCTCTCCTTCCATTATCGACTTTACGTCTCATAAAATTAGTTTATATATATATATATATAAACTAAGTGTTAATCGTAAAAACCAACTGTCCTCAAATAAAATATATAAGAAGTACCGGCGTTCTGTTAAGTCTACAAAAAAATAACGGTAAAGAAATTTTTTATCTGTAATCCGTTAATTTTGACAGTTTTCAGACCATTTTTTTTGAAATCTCTAAAATACCCCTCTCCCAAAATAAACCATACACTATTCAAACTCTAAATTACGAACCTTAAACTACCCTCTCCCCAAACATAACCCTGAAAATACAAATTTCCTCAAATCAAACCCTAAAATACCATACCTTTAAATCGGGGGAGGGAGGTCGAATGGTGATTTCACAAGAAAACTAATGGTGTTAGTCAGTTTGCAAACGAAACTTTTTTTTACAAACTTAATAGATCATTAGTTTTTACAAAATCAAGTTTATAATTATCCCAAAGAACAACACTTCCTTTAAATTGCAAAAAGAAAAAAATTGTCATCTCGACCGATTTATGGTGACCAACTGAAATTTTTATGATCTAAATGTGTTCGGTGATACTGTTTTGATTAAATGATTGTCGTTTACCTTGTATAAAAAAATTGTTATCTTACCCGATAGATAGTTGTTGATATTGTTTGATTAAATGAATTAAATTTATTTGTAGTTTATTATTATTTTAAAAATATTATAATACAACTTTGTTATATTTAATATTCTGTTAAAAACCCGAAATGAAAATATAGTAATCATTTGTGTTCATCCACACCATAACAAATAAGTGCTTAATTTATATAATCTCTTGTATATATATATAAAGTAATGTAATATAGTGAAGTTTCTAAAACAAGGAGGTCGCTGCTTCTGTCACGACAACGACCTCTTACTATATTTGCACAAAGTAAATAAAATATTTGTTAAGAATAATTTATTGAATTAATAGTAATTAATTATCCAGAGTTTTGAATTTTTCAAATAAAATTGCATAATTATGTAATATGGGGGCCACAATTCAAAGTGTGATTCTGTCCATCCCAAAGATTAATGAAGTGAGTATTACACTTGATTATATCAAACTTAAATATAAAAAAATTCATAATATCAAACTCGAACGATTCATAATCGACTCAACTCGCTCTAAAATGAGTATTCACGATCCTTGGATTTAGATCAGATGAAGACTAAACACAAGAAAATAATACAACCTTATTATTTGAATACACTAAGAACAATTCAAAACTTGGACAACTCAGAAAGAGACTTGAGATTCAGACATCATGGTACAGGTTTTCCTCTCCTGTCTTAAAGTTCCTGAAAAATGTCACGAAGTCAAATATCATTGACTTTTTTTCGGCTTCCTCGTGTAGTTTAGTACTCCATGCCGCCCATTCCTCCTCCCATTGCCGGAGCTTCCTTCTCGTCTTTAGGAAGCTCAACCACGACTGCCTCTGTTGTAGTCATCAACGATGACACGCTGCAAAGTGATGTAACGAAGTTAGGATCTTGGGCTTGAGAAACTCGATATAATGTGTGGATTTGTTGAATTGTTCGATTGATTATTGTTACCTGGCAGCATCTACTAAGGCTGTTCTGATAACTTTGAGTGGATCGATGATTCCTGATTTTACCATGTCTACGTATTCACCTGATATGATGGAGGGTTTTGTCAATCCATGACTTTACGTAAAATCACCATTTTCGATAATATTAAGAGGTGATAACGATATGAGTATACCTTTAGCTGCATCATATCCGAGATCAGTATCATCTTGCTCTAACAATTTGCCAACAACAACTGCACCCTCGACTCCAGCATTGGAAGCAATGATGTGAACAGGCATCTGTAGACAAATGTTGAGTTGATAATCAGAAGACGGGCTTTTGTAACTAAAAACCCGGACAGTTAAAGACCGGTTGTTGTGTGGTCATCGGAAAATGGGTTAATTGTACGTGACTAAATTTATGACCATAAACACATGAATTTATAGCAAAATTTCTACATACACATGACTACCTTTATGAATTTCACCGTGAGTGTAAATTTTAAAGTATCCCAAAACTACGCAGTCTCACTCTACTCTTCAGATTTCAATTTATTCCATTCTCGAAGTCCTCCACAGAATCAGATTGAAATCGGAAGCTTAAAAGATGAGATGAGTAGTTTGGGGATATTTTATAACTTTAAACTCACATGACGGAAAAACGAAAAATTTATCCATGTGTTTGTGGAAATATAGTTTACTACAAGGTCATGCGTTTGTGGGCAATTCCTAGAGGTAATTATGTGCAATTAAACATTGTAAAAAAAGTTCAATAATATATGCTTTTCATGTTTTGTTTTGAAATGATGGGTTAAGTGTGAAAAAATAGAAATCATATATTGGAGGGATAGGTGAAACCTTGAGAGCATTTTGAATGATCTGAACACCAATCTTCTGATCGAAGTTTGCAGTTTGCAAATTCGACAGATCCTTCGAAGCATAAAGAAGGGCAACGCCACCACCTGAAACAGAATGCATTGATATTATTACCGAATGACCCGTATTGATTAGATGGATAAGGTTGTGAGATATGTTTACCAGGTACGATGCCTTCCTCCACTGCAGCCTTTGTGGCGTTTAGGGCATCGGTAACTCTGTCTTTCTTCTCACCAACCTCTGCTTCACTGGCTCCTCCAATCTGCAAAACCAACAAGCACCCATCAGATTAGAGTGTTCAAGGGGCAACAGAAATGTTGAGAAGAAAATTAAGACAACGTTATGCCGTTCCAGCCCAATCGAAAAAAACGGGAAAGTGTAAAATACAATGAGGCACATTGACCTTCAAAACGGCGATACCACCAGAGAGCTTTGCTAGCCTTTCGTGCAGCTTCTCCTTGTCATAGTCAGATGTGCTTGCATCAATCATTGACCTCAACTATTAACACAACACAATTGCATGACAGTAACAAAGTTAATGTTGAGCTCTCTAACAAACAAGTTAAGTGCAATAGTGGAGTAATGCAAAACCTGTTCACATCTTTCTTCTAGGGTTTTCTTGTCACCGGCCCCATCAAGAACAACAGTGTCATCTTTGGATACAGTAATCTACAAATAAAACACACATCAAGATGCAGCCACAATATCTGGTTAAGTCTGATTGGAGAATTCTACATCGTTGAGAAATAATTTACCTTTTTGCATGATCCAAGCTGTTCTAGTCCAATATTTTCGAGGTTATGACCAAGCTCTTCCGTTATCACCTGCAAAAAATAACATTAAGAAGAGAACAGCAATGATATTTCATGTTAAAATCGAGAAATATAAATGGACATGTTACCTCGCCTCCAGTGAGAACGGCAAGGTCTTGTAGACTGGACTTCCTGTTTTCACCAAACCCAGGGGCTTTGATCGCACAAACCTTAACACAAATGAACACCATCAGTTCAATTACACTGTTGAAAAGTCAAACCTTTTTCTACATTTGAAAAGAAGTCAAAACCATGGTGATTGAAAATACCTTGATTCCAGCACGAAGCTTGTTTATTATTAAAGTTGCAAGTGCTTCGCTTTCCACATCCTCCGCAACAATGAGCAATGGTCTTTGCCTCTAAGAAAGCACAACAAAATGGTCAAGCAATCACATAAGCCAATACGCTAAATTTTATTCGTTGCTCAATGAAACTCTTACCTTCAAGGCCAACTCCAAGACTTTCACGATTGCTTGCAAGTTTGAAATTTTCTTCTCATGAATCAATATAAGTGGATCTTCCAATTCCTAGCAAAAGTGAAAGGTTGACATTTTCAGTACCCATAGTGTTGAAGAACAAAGAAGATCAAATCATAGAAGTACAAAAGACAAGAATCAGAGTATAGAGAAAATTTTGCTTACACATTTTTGGTTTTTCTGATTGGTAATGAAGTAAGGGGATATATAGCCCCTGTCCAGCTTCATTCCTTCAACAACCTCCAATTCATTGTACAGTGTATTCCCATCCTGCAAGAGTTTACCCAAATAAAATTCATGTATAAAGGATTATGTATATAACCTCAGCGAATCCAAGGAAAAGGTAAAAAGAAAGGATACGGGTTTTCCATGATCAAAACAAAAATTAATACGCTTATCTCGTTTGCATGATCAAATTCAAGAAAATCGAGGATGTGCATCTTGTGCAATAGGTGTAACAGTTTTTAAAGTTGGGTTGAATGATCTAGTAAATTAAGAAAGAATTAAACCTAATATCTTCTGGAGCTAATGATACTATAAGCATTTACATCATTACATGAATGTTAAAAAGGGAAAAAAATCCAAAAGAAACTTACAGCGATGGTAATAACTCCCTCTTTGCCAACTTTCTCCATAGCTTTGGCTATAAGCTCACCAATCTCTCGTTCTCCATTTGCTGATATAGTTCCAACCTTTACAATAACATCAAAGTCATAAGCATTCTGACACAAAATATAACAACAGCAAGCACCAGTGTCTCTCAATTCATAAAGGTAGTTATGTGCAATAAACCTAAATATCTTTATCATACAAGCAAAGCTCACCTGAGCTATTTCTTCTGATGTGCTTATCATGCGAGCTCTGCTCTTCAAGGTTGCAACAACAGAATCGCCTGCCATTGAAATGCCACGCCGTAAGCCCATGGCATTCATACCAGCAGCCACTGACTTACATCCCTCTGTAAAAATTGCACGAGTAAGGACTGTAGCACAAGTGGTACCTGCAAATTTATATAATATTCATATGATCAACCCATGATCAAAATGCATAAAAGATATACCAGTCAGCAAAACAAACCCAACTCAAGAAATCTTTACTACAAAGCATAGAACTCTTACCATCACCGGCAACATCATTTGTAGCATTTGCGACTTGCTTTACAAGGCTAGCACCTACGTTCTTGATCCTATCTTTAAATTCAATACTCTTTGCCACGGTGACACCGTCTTTGGTCACTTTAGGAGCTCCATAGCTTTGTTCCAAAACAACAGTGCGACCCTATTGAATTTCATGCAGCCAAATCAATTAGTCAACAATCTAAGAACTACCCAATAACTGGAAGAATTCAAGGTTCAAGGAGCAACAATTCACTGACACAATCAAGTTATGCAAATGCCATAATCAGACCCTGATTAAGACTCAAAGTTTAAAAAGTAGTTTCATTGCACCGTATCACAAGTCAAAAAGTGTGCTCCAATTACTTACTTTAGGCCCCATTGTCACTTTCACAGCATCAGCAAGGTCCTCAACACCCTTAAGCATCAAAGCACGAGCCTCCACACCAAATCTAATGTCCTTGGCAGCATAGTTCCTGCTCCAACTCAATCTACCACCAAACTAAATCCCACAAAAAAAAAAAAACACAATTTCCATCAAATCGCTTGCAATTAAATTGAGTGAACACAAATACAACACAACATTACAAGCATAGCAAAAATGCCACACCTGTCTAGTAGCGTTCCGAGCTGACCTGCAATTCGCAACAACAAGAATAAAAAATGAGAAATTGAGATAGACCCAGATCAGAAAAGAAGAAGAAACCAGCTCAGATGGTGATCTTACTGGGCTTTGGATGCGAGGCTGGTGGCGAATCGATACATGGTCGTGAAAATGCACGGAGGATTAGAAACAGGTCGACGAAGAGATCACGCAGCTCTCGAGGTCGTCTAGATGGAGAAGCGCTGAGTTCAGAGTGAGAGAGAAAGGTTAATGGAGAAGAGAAAGGTCTAGAGTGAAGGGTTTAGGGCTTTGTGCGGCTGAGCAAGAGACAAGTTCTTCAACAAACAAATGCGAATATCCAGTGAAAGAGAGAGACGGCGTTGATGTTTTGGGCCTTGGATTATTGGGCTTTTCAAGTTTGGGTCATTGGGGGATTTCGGTTGGTTATATGGGCCTTTATGGGCTTGAATGATGTAACTAAGATAATACTTCGTTTGAAGATTAAATGGAAACAAAATGATGTTTTGAAATCTCTCTCTCTTTTTTTGAGATAAAATCTCTTATTTCCAAGAACCCACATTGTCACTAATAAAATTTAATAATATTTTTGTATATGATATTATATTTTAATAAGAATATATTTGACTATAAATTGATTATCTAAATATATTCCTTGTATGTAAAGGTGTTATTTTAAAATATTATTTGATTTTGTGTATTCTTTTATATAAATCCAATGAGATTTTAATTCCTAAATTACAGTTCCAGAGGTTTCAACTTTTGATCATCCTAAATCTTTTAATGTTGCAAAAGGATCAAATTAAATAATTAATGGATCATCACCATAGTATTTTAGAATTAAAATCTCGAATTATGGATTCTAATTGATTTGCTATTGGAACAAAATTGAAACAATTACTTACATAATGTTAAAGAACCATCTCTTTTACAAAAAAAAAAAAAAATCAATAGAGAACTTGAAGAACATGAATTAAGCAACAATCTGTACACTAATTCGAAGAACTAAACACACAATTAACCTAAAACCAAACCATTATTTCCATAAGCAAAAAGCTTATGATCAAAACCTTCAGAGCATGAGCAACGCCTAATTTGAGTAAACATGTTAATATGACTGTACGAATTTGAGGAAAGTTACTTCTGATCAAACCTATTGATCATCTAGACAAGTATCTTGCTATATCAACATATCCAACCCTATTTCTTCAAGCATTCTCCTTAACCTTCCCGAGGATCGAAACGAGTTTAGAGATCGTCAGAGGCTTTTCCTGATAATCATCGAGCCCCGCTTCCATGAACTCCCTCTTCTCCTGCTCAAGATCGCGTGAAGACACACCCGCGATCGTGCTCCTGATACCCATGGCACGTAACTTCTTGGTCGCCTACAATCATAACAAAATCAGAATCAGACCCAGTGACCTGATATTTATCATCAGAACCCGGGAAAATAAGGTTGTGATTAGTAATTACCTCAATGCCATTCATGACGGGCATGTCCATGTCCATGAGGATGAGATCAAAGTACTTGCCGGAGCCATGAACATCAACAGCTTCTTTCCCATTGGCAACAACTTGGTTCTCAATGCCAAGATTGTCCAAGAGCCTGTGGTGAATGGTTTGGATGAAAATGCTATCATCTACTATCAGTGCCGTCTTGTTTGACCTCCCATTCTTCTCTATACCTTGCACTCCACTCATCATGTCACTTGCTTCTTTACAACTTCCTCACCCTCACCCTCAACCCTGAATCTCGAACCCTGAACTTCCTCGCCCAAAACCCAAAAACAACACCCAAAAACCTCAATTTCAATCTCTGTAACTATACAAAGTTGAGAGAAAAGCGAAGTTTATGGTTGCTTGAGAACCTGTAAAGACCAAGATGGAGGAGATGAAGAAGAGTGTTGTATTGGGTTGATGGTATATAAAAGGGTATGGTGAAGAAGAAGAGCATGATGGAGATTGCAGGGGTGTGAGGGTATAAGATCAATATAGGGAAAGAGAGATACATAGAGGATCGGTTGGATTGTGTTGAGAATTAGAAAATCTACATTCTTGTTATCTTTTCCCAACTTAGGTTGATACGTTCACTGAGGATTAAGCTCAGAGCCTAAGGCTTGTCTCGCAAGAAAATGGAAATTCCAGATTTTATGTTTGTTTTTTCAAAAAATATAATTGATTGAACTATTTGTTTGGAGACCCACATTTTAAAAAAATACATTTTTTTTTGTTTTTTCCCATATAAAGTAGATTTTTGAAAAAAAGATTTTGGAGGGTTAGGATAAAAAGGTTTTGGTTGCTTGACAGATATATTTTTCTTCATTTTTAGTAAGAGATTGTGATTTGTGACCCAATCAACATATAATGTTGTATATTTGAATTCGGATTGGGCCTGTTTGGGGTACTAAAAATCTCAAAAAGAGATTTCTTAAGATTTGGGTCTAAGCTTTTATTCAAAAATAGGGATTTTTGTATATAGATGGAGATTCTTGTAAATAATAATGATTTAAATTAAAAAATATGATTTTACATAATTCGCTGTTTATCATATCTCTCTCACACAAAAAGCTTTAAATGATATGAGTCATATCGGCTAACCCATCCGGATTATCATGTTAGATATCGAAATATATGATAAGCGATGAACATAATCAATCACGTATTTTCAACACAAGATTTAAGGATTAAAAATAAAAATTGACTGTTCAAAATTATATATATAAAAACAATGTTTTCTATATCAAATAAAAGGAAATTATTTCCCTATATTTGGATAGGAACATTGTGAAAGGCATAATTGAGCTACTACTATTTGGGAGAGGAGGTTCCAATTCAAATTTCTCTTCAGCTAAAGGACATGATCACATGAAGCACTAAACCTTTCCATAAAAAGCAAGTTCCCCATAAATGATTCAAAACTTTCATTCAAGTCCTATCCATTTTTGTCTATTGCCACACATCATATCTATTTATAGTAAACAATGATTTGGGGGCCACATTAAATATTTTTATTAACCTACTTGACCCACTTGATCAGGTCCATCATCTGAATGCTCTTATTTTCCAAATTCTATTTCTACCACACAAAATTAAGAGCCGAAGCTTACTTTGACCCTAAAAAGATGAGAGCGTGATCCTAAGAGAGGGTTATATAATTGACATGAAATCAAACAAAATCTTATGAGATGTTTGATATGAAGTTCATTATTCTTTTGTTTTTACTTCTAGGGCTCTCATGCCCTCAAAATTAAAGTCACCCTTTAACTTGTTTACCCTCAAAGAAGTAATAAAAGAATCAAGCATGAATGTGAGCCGTCCACATTCACTATCAAACCTGTTAAAATAACAAATTTTCAAATATTATTCGTGTATGTACGTGTATGCCTATATACTGATGTATGTAGAAATTATTACTTTAGGCTAAACTAACTTGTTTACCCTCAAAGTAGTAAATCAACTACATGCATAAATGTGGATGGTCTACATTCACTATCAAACCTATTAAAATAACAAATTTCCAATAATATTTCTGTGTATAAATATATACCTATATATGTAGGAATTATTACACTAGGTTAAACTAACTTTAATTTAACCCTTACCCTACATTTGCTACACATGCAAGTGTATTAACTAGGACTCAAACCTCTGACCTCAAGAAGGTATGAGAGCTTATTTACCATCAAGCCAACCCCAATGGGTATTATTCGTTATGTGTATGATCATTAACTTTTTCTTAAAGTGATTTCACAAGAATGAGTGCCGCGCTGAATCAAATAAATATAAATAAACTGATATTATCCGACTAAAGAGCAAAACAATAAACCAAAAAGTCATGAACCAGGTAGTGAAATGTGAGCTCATATAGTAAGCATATATGAGATTGTTGATTTCAATCCTGAAAATAAGCAATCATTCAAGACATATATATGATGTGGGACACATGCCCATACATTAAGCAAGAAATTTCCACCTGATTAATGTAGCTAATGATGTTATAAACAGAGAAAAGTATTGGGTTTTTTCTTTTAAACTTCAATAATGATAATGATCATAATAATAATGGAGCATGAAAGGGCAAAACCTAGTATCATTAGACAGGTAGATGTTTCACTGATAAGGTATGGTTTTGCATATTGCCTGAGCTTTCTTGGTTTCACACAGTAGTGTAAGTAAACTTAGAAAGTGCATGAGCTTTCTTGGTTTCACACATAGTAGTGTGAATAATTACTTAGAAAGTGCCTGGCTGTCAGTTAACACTTCACAGCCTGGCATTTTCTAATAGACATCAACATTTAAGACTAGGCCTAATATGGAATAAAGATCAAGCTTAAGGAGTCTCCGAAAAGAAGACATAATATTCACTCAAAAATTACCAATATAGAGAATAACAGTTAAATTAAAAATAAATAAGAAAACTAGACAAGTAGGCCGTAGAATTGATATGTTGTTAATTTTATATTTACCTGATGTGAAACCGAGAAGCTCACGACCCGAAATCTTGACAGTAGAGCTTGAATCCGCAAGCTGTATGGTCAATATTACCAGAATGGCACAAAAAGAACAGTCTATTTGCATAACACAACACACAAAGTTTGGATAAAAACAAAAAACGATTCATTTTGTCGTTCAGAATCAAAATAAACAAATATGCACGACATAGTACCTGAACGTGTCCACAAAACAAACTCGGTAGCCTCCACCATTTAAGCTACAATAGCATTGGCAAACCCGAATTCTTCTTTCATGTAATTAGCAGGTATAATATGGTTACAACAATGTTTAATACAACATGCTCACTCACAGTAAATCCGAGGAAGTGAAAAAAAAAAAACCACACCTGAAACACATTCACACCAATATACAAAACACACAAACAATGAATGAGGCCAAGAACTCAAACCAGCTAATCATGGGTTATTGGTTGGCGTCTATTGTGGTACCGGTCCTAGCTTGTGAGATACGGTTAGCATAAATAGTTACCAACCGCAACTGTGTGCTGTTGAGACCTTCCAAGTATGGCAAGAATGTTTTTCCCAGCATGATGTAAATATCCACCAGACAAAAGACGACGGTCTGGACCACCCGACATTTATGTAAACAAAATAGAAATTAGGACTGAAACAAAGTTGCAAGTGTCTATAATTGGTAGCGACAACAGTAATAGCATTAAAATGAACCTTTCATTAAAACTTTTATTTTATATTATCCTTGTTCTTCCATGAACCGAATAATTCTGAACAAGTAACTGTAATCAGTTCTGGGTCAAGATAGCAATTTCAGACCAGATAAAAGGCAAACAAGTTAGGGAGATTCTTAGTTACATTAGTTTATGAAGATGAACTTAATAATAAAAAATTCGAATACAAGGATTCAAAAGAGTCCAAATGTAGCCAGTTTGAAGAAATAATGTAGCTTCATTTCATTGAAATAATCCTATAGGCATTAAGGACATGAGAGACATTATTTCCATTCCAAGCAAAAAAAAAAACTAGATTCAAGAGAGACATCCTTGTCTAACATGAAAAGAATTTAGAAGATGCAATTAAGGATATCAAAATTACCTTGCGAACATCTGCACTCTGGCTTCCAAATGCTTCAAAGAGTGAAGGCAAAAATGAGGGCAATTGAGCTGTCAATTCCTCTTGTGGTAATCGGCCCACGAGCTGAAACATGAACATAAAAATTGTTGGGAATTATGAGCATTGCTATGACTAGCTTCCAGTATATTATGAGGTTAAAATGTTTCGAGAGAAAGTGAAAAGTTTGGGAAAATCCAAAAATAAATATACTGAATCATAAAGAAAGTTCAATCCACGCAGAAATTAATGGAATTAGTTTCTGTGTTGAAACAAATAATGTTAAACACCACAACTAAGCAAAGAACATCAATAAGTTTCTGTGTCAAACTGCCCAAAGAGTCCCGATACAATCACACTATATTACGTCAAGTTCATCTGTGCCAACTGCCAAGAGATATATACCTTTGTCAAACAATTTATGCAAGTAACAAGAGTTTTCTCGTCTTCGGTTACCAGTAGAGGGACAATAACCTGTAACACGAATGTTTTAATGAAACATCTTAAGATACAATCAATCACGGGATACAAACTAAACATTCAATCTTTTAGAAAAAAAGAGTATGGCTGAACCACATACACTAAGACATCTGAATGGATCGTACTGAGTCAGGACAATAGTTAAGCAGTGCTCTGCTTCATTTGACATCTGAATGTGAAACAAAAAAAAAAATACTTGAGATGTTGAAAAAAAAGCATAATTGGAGGTCAAGAATAATAAAATCAGATAAGGGTACCTTGGGAACAGTGTCTTTTGTAACATGGAGCAGTTTCTCAATCACAATCTCAACTGAGTCTTCCATGGCATCTTTCTGCAAGATGACATGAGAAAGAAATAAACATATTAATAAGACATCGAGAAGAATACAAAAGCCCAAAACTAAAGACATATGCACCAATAATAGACCTGATTTTTAAGCATTTCCATAATGAGTGAAAGAGCAAGTTCCCGAATCGATGAATCAGAATCATCTAGCACCTCAAGTGCAACAGTCAAAATCTGATTGAAGTACTGCAAATATTACAATGTAATAATCCTAGATTAGTAATGTAAGTAATTATTCATAGAAATAAACAAAATCAGATAACATCCAAGAAAAATATCTTAGTGAATGTTGGTACTAATGCAACCTATTCAAGATTGCAACAAAAGAGTAAACAAAAAATATTATTCTTCCTCGATGAAGATAAAGCAAAATCACATGAACCTTGCATTGGCCTTGTCCAGTAGAGTGATGATTGAAAAATATTATTTGCTAGAGTTAAGAGAAAAACCATAACTTACTAGTACATGCAAGTGAAAAATGTTTTTTGTTTTTGTTTTATAAATCGAGAGAGAAAAGAACTGATCAAACCTTGGTCCAAATAGAGTGGTCATTCGCCACAGATGCATCAATTAATTGCTGAAGTGCACCACACTTACTAGCAGAAGGGCTTTCGGCATTCTGATTAGAAATCTGCAAATGAATGAAGAAAAACTCCATCAAGTTTAATGGCACCTGAAAATGACCTCACCTCTATTACTCGGAAGAAAAGTTTGACGTGACAAACTCACCGTGTGAAGAATTTGAGGGATGCTAGGGGTGGAGTCATACATAGAGTTAGTCATTACAGCTGTAGGTTTCAGATTATCTATGTCCAAACTAGGTGAAGCTTCATTATCATATATAGATTGTTCAGCATCCCTCCCATGGTTAGAGCTCGTCAGACCATTATCTTCAAAGTGTGAGGCAGACGAATCCTTGAAGTTCAAACTACTGTCCACATTACAAGATCCCTCATTCTGAACTGTGGAATTGACAATCATATAAGACAAATCTTTGCTTCTAGAACTAAGGACATCAGGTTTAGGTCCAGTCTCGAAATTCGGATAGTAGCTTTCTCGACTTTCATCAGACACTGATTGGCCAATATTTCCAGTCTGGGTAGAACTCCACTTCCTACCACTGTCACTATCAATGGAGCCAGAAGAATATCTTCCAAACAAATTGCTCTTCTTTGACATGCTACTGTATCCACCATCCTCAGAAGATGTTCCAACAACATCAGATTGATCATAAAAGGATTTGGTTCGTTGCCGCTCTTTCTTACTCTGCAAAAAGTTCATTAGATCCACTTCTATGCGAGGAGTATTTTGTTTAAGGGCCCGTCTCAGTGAATTTTGTTCTTCAACTGACAAACTGAGTATAAAATTCAGGACAGCTGTTGAATCAAAGTGAGAGTAGACAGATATTATGCATGTAATAGCTGATTCCTTGAGCTTAGTATTTTTATCATAGACCAAAGGTTTCAACTTCGCAAGCCATAGCTTCAGGATCCCACTATTGCCAGAGCCCTCAGAGTTCATTGAATGCTTATTAAACGAGCTGATAGCATACTCAATCACAGCCAATTTAGCCTTTGGTGATCTTTGTTCATCCAGTGACCTGAGCAAAGCAGGTAGAAGAGTATCCACGCTATACGTTTTACTAACAATTTCCAAAGTCGCTGAGCAAGGTTGCCTAACTAACTCTTTGGGGTCAATTAGTCGGGAGAAAACATGAGGTAAAATCCTTTCCATGTAACTCTCAAAGGGTTTTCGGCAAGCCGGAATGATATCTGCAAGTGTTGAGAGAGCTGCTTGTGCGACTTTATGGTGAGGATCGTCCAAGTGCTGGAAAAATAGTTTCATTACCCTCTCAAAACTCTGGATCACCTCTTGAATACCTTTTGGGCCTTGCTGCGTTAATGAGCGAATGTAATTGAAAGCAGCAACCCTAGCAGACCAATCAGAGCTTGAACTCAGACCTTCACTGAGTGCTTCGTTAAGAGAAGCTGGACCTTCAACATAATTCGACATCTCCCCAAGTGAGAGCTGGCTATCGTCAAAACTCCTCCTCCTAGTAGCAGAGATTCGACCAGCGGCGTGTTTTTTCAGAAGTGGCTTTTGAAAATTTGGAACATAGCTAGTAGGCGAATGTGAACCCCTCAAATTTCCATCCATATAAGACGACTCCAAATACTGTTGCCTATCACTGTGCAAGTTCATAGAACGCCTAGACTCTCTAACATCGATGTTCTCTCCAGAAGATCTTTCTAGTAGTCTATCAGAAGCTCTTTTGGTTGAGTACGATGAATATGTGGACATAGGCTCAGTTGCCACATTGCTGCGATAAGATAATTTACTAGAATCTTTGGAAGCTTGAATTTGAGTGATAATATCTGACAAAACCAAGCCACCATTGCGGGTACTACCTTTATTGATATTCGAGGTGGTTGAATCTAACAATAGTGAGCTTGTGAGATGAGTAGATGCTGGTACAGCTGCAGGGAATGGTGGATCACGAGATGATGGAGGGTCAACTCCTGCACTAGGGGCAACAGGATAAAAATTTAGCCGCTCACAGATGATTCAAGCTTTATCTAGTTCTGTAAGAGCCCCATTAAATGACTTCATATACTAAATAAATAAAACCATTCAATACCTAGATCCAGACTAGATGACCGGAGAGCTGAGGGATTCTGTTTATTAGATATATCCAAACCCCTAAGCATGCTTTCTATTGCAGAGACCTTCTGCTTGCTTGCATGTAACACACTTTCCAGGCTACGCTCAGTTGTACCTTTCCCAAATGGCTTTGATTGTGACACATGGAGCCCAGAAGATATAGATGTCCCTGAAGGTAAGCTTGAACTTCTGTCCATCGCAACAATAGCAGACGTTCCATACCCAGGTAAACTTGAATGGGCAGATGTCTGAGAGCTAAATGGCAGCTGAGAACTCCTATCACGGACCGAAGGAGAAGCATGCCGCCTATGTATGCCCCCATCTTCTTCATTTATTAACTGTGCGCAAAATTTTCACGTAAGTCCGCTTTTACAAATGAAATCAAGTAGGAAACATCATATATAGAAGAAAAACACATACCCTTTGAATAACAGGATCAAAGGATTGAAATAAGCGCCGTGATCGCTCTGGCCAAGTTTTTGCAAACATTCTGTAGCACATTCTTGCAGTAGACCGCACCTACAGATGTAAGCACTATTAAGAACCTTTGGCACGTATCAAGCAACCTTGAGAGAAGTAACATGCTAAAATTAGGCTAACTAATGAGGCACTCCAATCAAACTGATGCACACAAAACCAATTATAAGCATTGCTTGGACAGTCATGACTCATAACTACCACAGGCAAGCACGGCAAACCTGAGACATGCAATATACACATGCTCACACAAAAGACGAACAGAAAAGTGCCTACACGGGTACCTCACTCATCGCATCAGCAACACAACACTTAATTAAATCTTCATAAATATCAGAGGATCTCTGAATTTCTGGTGCATCAGCCCAATATTCTAGTATCAACAGGGCATATTCACAACACCTGCAATGCAAGAGGAATAGAATATGATTAAAAAATCCAGACAGAGTAATATCCAAAAGAAGAAAGGTCATAGTCAAACCTTGCACGTAATACTGCATTTCGGTCACTCTTTGCACTATCAGCTATACGAGGAAGTACACGGGAGACCTTGCAGTTACGCAGCATCTGAAACACATGATTGAAAATGTAAGACAAACTACTTCAGAGAAAGAAACATTAAAGCAAATAGTAGTATAAGAATTTACCGTTTTTATGCAGTTATCCGCAGATTCTGCAATTACAAGTACAGTAATCACAACAAGCTTGAAAAGAACCTGAAAATGATATCACAGAATAAATAATGGTTCCAATTGGACAATACTAAAATTAGTGAGCAATATCAACTTTAACTTACTGGAATAAGAATCTCAGCACAGGCCTCAAAATCTCCCATAAGTTCCTTAGATAAAAAGCACACCAGATGACAAGCCTGGAAATTTTGAAATGCCAACATAGTCAGATTGAGTCGTTGTGATGAACCAGAAACCACAGTGAAGCAGAAAACCTGAAAATCCCATCATACCTGCTTCACTATACTAGACCTCCGATCAGATAATTGTGTGCTAAGAGGGCTAACAAGCTGCTTCAACAGTCCCCGGAAACATGGGTAGTCAATAGCACCTGGTTGCAAGAAGTTAGTGGTAAAAGATAAATTTGATGAGAGTCGAGAGGATAAATGAAACTTCACTCTTCGCATAATGATCAATCATAAAGAGAGAAGGGAGTGAGAGGAGGGTAAAGGATCAAAACTACAACCTCCATATACAAGCCCTTCCACTCTCTGCATGGCAGCAATACGTACAGACCAATCCTTTTCTGGTACAAGTTTAGAGGAAATCTTCTCAAATTCCCTAATTAGCTCCTTTTCAGAGTATACTTTAATTGGGTCAACAGATTTCTCAGTGACGTCACTATCTCCTGAACAGGCCAGAAAAGAAAGCAGGAGCATTTGTTATTTCCAGCATAATTTGTAATGCATATCCAGAAATGCTTTCACAATACATAAAGTAAACCTTTAAAAAGCAATCCATAAACAATCCCAATAATTTCTGCCAGTAACTATTTTCCCATTAATGGAACTCCAATTCAATGTGAAAGGGTATACTTCACTTAAAAATGCACACACCAGCTGTACTTCGCACATTAAGATATATGCAAAGTATAAAATGATATTGAAATCAACATATCATTCATAGACGTGTACAGAAATAATAAATCCACAGTATCAAAGCAAACTAACCGCCAAAAAGGGGCACTTCCCTTGAAGAACTCTTGGCCTTCGGACTACTTTTCTTGTTGTTATGGCTCCCTGGCTTTATCTCACTGGCAGTAAGATCTGTAGAACGAACCTGTGGTTCAATCTTCTCTAACCTGGCATTAATATCTTTCACCTGCCATTTACATATTCTGTATCAGAAACTACATTAAAAGAGGAATACTATAACTAAGTCTTCTGGGAAATTTATAACATCCATCATCTGGAGAAAATTAGTTATGGAATGGAGATGCCCATTTGAATTGCTGCTCTCAATAGCTACAACAGAAAAGATACTATGAAGGAAGGAAATGCATATCCAAACAGAAATCTCAACAGATATTCACCATATATGAAGGAAGTTGATGGCGATGAAGTTCATCACGAAACTGAGGTCCAGCTTGTGTGTACATTTCCTGGAAAGGAAATTGTAAAGTACTCAGATTAGAGGTCCATTCCCCATTTCATAAAGTTTGATCCGCGGTCAAGTAAGTGTTAAAAATTAAATGACAGTAATGTGGCCAACAGTTACCTCAATGCACAATATAGCTGCTTCCCTGACACTATGATTTGGGTCATTTAGTAACTGCAAAATCTGTAATGAATAAAAATTAAAATGTTAAAATGTCATGTGATTCAATAGAAAAAGAAGTATATAAAAAGGTTGTGTCTAGGTGGATGAAAATACAGGAGGAAGAATGGTTCGTTGAAGAGGAAGCTCAGTAGATGAGAAAAGACTGATTGCTGAAGTAACAGTTCGTGCAAACTCTTCTCTAACTCGCCAGCTTCTGTGTGTCCAGGCATATGACCCAGCTCTTTCAACAATGATTGTCGGAGAAGACACCTGAAGTACAATATGAAAAGACTCATTGTTGGTTTCAATTTAATTTTGAACTGCCAGGGACAAGTTTCATATATGCCAATGTGTATAGGCCTACTGTTGAGCAAAGCTATGATAGGAAAAGGTCCAAGTAAAGTAACTACTTATCCTATCTACAGTAATCCAACGTTAGAACCAATGTCTTCCAGTAAGAAAAATTGCAAGCTTACATATGTTCTTGCTTAGTAAATAAATTGATTGGTTTCAATTTAATTTTGCACTGCCAGGGACAAATTTCATATATGTCAATGTGTATAGGCCTACTGTTGAGCAAAGCTACAATAGGAAAAAGTCCAAGTAAAGTAACTACGTATCCAATCTACAGTAATCCAATGTTGAAACAGATGTCTTCCAGTAAGAAAAATTGCAAGCTTATCTAAAATCCATGCTTGTGGTTTTGATGTATGGTGAACACAAACTCAATACAATGTGTAGTTTCTCTTGCAGAAGACTTGTATTTTTCAAATTTAAAGAGAGTGATCTACAAATTTGATAACATGCAAAATTCACTAGAACTGACATCTTAATGCTGAAGATACACTTAACAAAATGCACACAAAAATTGAATGACAATCAAATTCTTAGTAGATTAACAGCACACAGTGAGCAAAATCCGGTTAAAACTATAACCTAAGGAACACTAAATTTAATAAGTTGGATTGAAATTGAGCCAAAAAAGGAACAAAAAAAGATATCAGGAGTTTCGTTATTTTTATCAAATTTAAAGAGAGTAATCAACAAATTTGCTAACATGCAAAATTCACTAGGATTGACATCTTGATGCTGAAAATACACTAACAAAATGAACACAAAATTGAACGACAATCAAATTCTTATTAGATTAATATCACACAGTGAGCAAAATCCGATTAAACTATAATCTAAGGAGCATTAAATTTAATGAGCTGGATTGAAATTGAGCCAAAAAAGGAACAAAATCGGATAGCATGAGTTTCGCTCAAAACTAAATTTCGATCAAATTAAGTCAAAGCCAAAAGCAACATGCGCTAAAAACCGTTACCTCCATGAGAGTGAGCAAGAGTCGCCTGGCGGCGTCCCTAACAGGCTGCTTCCCATCGCCCAACCGCTCCACGACGGCGGGGACGAGCGCATTGAAGTGCAGCTTCAGATGCTCGCCGGACAAAACGGCGGCGGACGCCAGGGCCTGGAGAGCTCCCTGGGAGACCCTGAAGTTGTTGTCCTTGAGGAGATCCATGCAGCAGTCCACAAGCGATGTCACTTCCGACGAGCTCAGGCTCTTCCTGGAAGCTTCTAGAAGCTGGTGAAGCCTCTCCCCTCCGGTCATCCGCTCCTTCGTGTCCT